>VDFB02020952.1:0-14803 GCA_007258455.2 Sequoia sempervirens
CAAACACTAGCCATGAGATGTTGCACTATGATGGATATGTCGATGATCTTCATTCAAAACAAGAGTCTCATATTCTTGAAGATACAATGTGACCTCCAAAGCACGGATCATGAGGAAGACTCCTACAGTGAAGAACAATCAGAATCTATTTCTACTACAACTTTTGAGGATTCATGGTAGAGCATAGAAGACAATCAGAGCAAAGGATTAGGCTTATAGGAACATGATATCTAGGAATCAATATAGATAGTCAACAATCCTAAGCAACAAGGTCTTGGTTATTCAAAAATCAAGGAAATCAGTGATACCTCCATAATACTGGGGGAAAATTTATCTAATGCAAAGATCAACATGGGGAGGAGGAAGAGTCCTTATGATAAAACCACTGCCAACACTACAACCAGTCATATCAGAATCATCATTTACACACCTTTCCACCCACTAATTGGGACCAACAATAAGAGAAAAAACTATATCAAATAAAATAACAAGTCATCAAAGAAAAATAATCATCAAATGGACAAGTAAAACTTAAATGGGTGCCAAAGAAAAATCAAGAAAATCATCCCTATCAAACTCCATTAGTCAAAAAAACTATGGGGAAAAATAAAAAATGAAGTTCATCCATCAAAGATGTCCACCAATGCAAAACAAAGCTTCAAGAGCAATATATAAAGTATATGAAGAAGTTGGTCCTAATCAAATCTCCATATCCAACTTTCATTGCTCACCATACCAAGTTTGGAGAATCAAATATTTCAAACCGTCGCCCAATTCATCCACATCTCATATTCCTCATTGCATTCCACCATCCACTTCAACATCCATGATATCCAAATCTTGCATAAATCATTTCTTGGCAGCAACTCTTTATCATAAGGACTCTAAGGGCACTCTATCATGATGTGCGCATCTAGGCAAGGTTAACTTTGGTATTAACAAAGAAGACAAGAGAGTTCATGGGTTCTATTCAAGTGTGTACATCTTGACAAAACAACTCCTCCAAGTAGGTTACCATTGTAATATCTTGACAACAACATTTACATCAGCACCACCAAGTATTCCAGCATAGACCTTTAAAAATTAAAAAAATCAAGAAAATAGTAAAGAGAAAAATTGCCCTCTAGTGAAAACCACTTTGGTGGCGCTTTGGGCAAGTACCATGATGAAAACCTAGAAAACAAGCATCATGAGTAGAATCGAGGATCTACATGCACTATTTCCAATGGAAGCATCTCATCCCTTCTGTAATAAATCCAACATCCCCTCCATCATAATAAATCCATTATCCATCCAGTTCATCTTCATCCATAACTCAAAATTATCTTGATCTTGACAAAGGTTTTGGGTACACTTCAACCTTTCTTGTGGAAAAACATTGACATGGTCTTTATCATTAATCCTATCCTATTCCATGAGGTCTCATTCCCTATATCCATTTATCCTTTGCATACCAATCCATCCATCATCTTGATCTACACATTCACTCCTAAAATCCTAAACATTGCTAAACACTGGGGCAGGTACTTGCATCTAGTTTCTAAATAAATCTTGATATGTGTTCAATATCTCACAATGTGATCTTGACATCATGATCTAGGTTATAGGTATCATTCAGAAAATCCAAAAAACATTCAAAAAATCATCAAAATCCAAAAAACATTCAAAAAATCATCAAAATCCAAAAATAATTCATAACATCATCAAAATCCAAAAAAATCCAAAAACATTCATAAAACATCAAAATATCCCAAAAACATAATTAGCCATCATGTGTTAATATCCAAGTCCAATAATCAAACTAAAAAGCCTCTACATGTTACATAAGCAAGGCCATCTTCAATGAACCCTTGAGGCATTAGGTCAATCCCCCTTAGGTCTTGTTTGTTGCAAGTATGTGCAGTTGTTGTTGTCATTGATGTCAACAAAATTTTGTATTGTCATTGGTTTCAACTATATGAGGAGTTTGTTGCAAGGATGTGTAGTTGGTATTGAGTTGGTGTTGTCTCTGATGATGCTTTGATTAGTTGCATTATGTTGTCATTAGTAAGCTACTAGTGTCAACCTCTAGTGTTGCTTTGATAAGCGTTTATCTATGGAAGTAAGGTTAAGTTGTTATGTCGTAGTTAGCTTGGTGGTGATGAGGAAGTGTTGAAGATGTTGAGGATGTGTCTCTAGTGCTTTTGAGAAAATTTGCATAAAAAGAGGAAACAATGTGTTGCAGAGGTGTTCTATGTTGCAAAGCAGCATTTTGGTTTTGCTCCACATTTCTTTTGGGTTGAAGATATGTTGATAAGAGGCGTCAAGTGGTGTTATATCCATAATTTGGTGTACTAGATCATTGTGCAGAGGAAGTTGTGTTCACTAGTGTGTGAACTGTGTATTACAGAGGTGTCTAGGAGAAAAAAATTTGCTCCGCATTTCTCCATAGAATGGTTTAAGGTCTTGTGGATCTAGAAGGATGTTGATAGTGTTCGTATCCTTCTTCAATTGAAGTTGTTTGAGGTTTGGTGCTTTAGAAGTTGGTTTCCTAGGTTACAATGTATGGCAGGATTGTCTGAATGTACTAGGTGTGTGTATTCTTCAAGTGAAAGTTGTTGCAAAGGAATTTGTTGGATTTTAAGGTGTTAGTGGAATATTCTAGATTGTGATCAAGTGACATTTTTTGTCCATAATTTTTCTTTGGATCAAAGGAAGTGTGTACTTAAAATTTTAATGGTGTTAACATGGGTTCGACCAACCTTAGGTGTTTACACTAATTGTGAAGCTACATCGGTGTTTGTGGAAGTGTAGTGTACGTGTATGGATGGATTTAGGTTCTAGCTATGGTTTGTTGTAGTTTTCCTTCATTCCCTTCCACCACAGGAATGTTTTGGTGCCAACCTAATTTGAATTTACATGGTTGGGGTGTATAGACAATCTTGGAGAATGCTTTCAAGGTTGAAGATGAATATAAATGTGTTGAGTTGTTGAGGGTTGATAATATAGAAGTGTGAGATGTGAATGATGTGAATTGCAAAGTTGTAAGGTATGAATTTTTTAAGTGCAATGTGAACTTTCATGTGTTAGATTATTGAATGCAATGAGTACAAGGTGTCTACAATTCTTTAGTAAGACTATGAAGGTGTTGGTGATGTTGTGGTGGATTTCCTTGTTGCATTGAGATGAATTTCTCATTGTAACACTCTTCTCTATCTTCTTTTCTATTCCAGTAGTGAGCCTTTCTTTCTTCTAGCAATGAGCCCTTTGTAATCAATATTGATATTACTTTATATTATGATCTAATCCTCACCGTGGTTTTTTCCTTCTTGGGTTTTCCACATAAATTTGGTGTTTCATTAAGCATGGTGTTTCTTTTATTATGTTTCAATTATCTATTTTCATGATAAATCATTCTAACAATTAAGGGTTTATTGATTTGATGTGGATATGAATGTTTGTGATGGTTTTGAAGTTTTAGGGTATAATTGATTCACCCCCTCTCAATTGTCTTGTGCATTCAACAATCGGTATTAGAGAAAGGTTCCTTGGAAGAAAGCGTAATCGCTTGAGGTAGATCTAGGATGGCGCACAAGAAAGATGTTCCTCTATTTGATGGATCAAATTATGCATTTTAGAAGAAAAGGATGGAAGGTTTTATGGATTCTCTTGGATTTGAAATTTGGAGGTTTTTTGAGAGAGGATATACTATGCTTGTAAATGGTTTGAGTATTGATGATGAGATCAAGGCCTACATAAAAACGGTAAAGAAAGGTATGCTCTCTTAAGTGGTCTTGCTAATTCTGAATTGGTGAAAGTTATGAATCTGAAAACTGCTAGAGAAATTTGGGTAGAGTTAGAAATCATTTATGAAGGACATGATAAGGTCAAGCAAGCTAAGATGCAAAATTTGAAGATCATGTTTGAGACCCTGCAAATGTATGAAGATGAAACCATCACAAGCTACTTGCAAAAGGTGGGTGATTTTTTCAATGACATCAAAGGTCTTGGTGGAGAACTAAAAGAAGTAGAAGTGGTGAAGGTACTCATAACTCTTCCTAAATCTTATAGTCATAAAGTTTCTACTATTAAGGAATTATAAAATTTGAACAAAATATACTAGAGATCAGGTGTATGGTTCTTTAACTACCTTTCATATGAGAATTTGGTTCAAGTAATGCAAAATTTGAGACTTCTTTTAAGGCTGGTAAATCAGATCAAGAGGATCTTGATAATGTGGAAGCTAACTTTGTGAGAAGAATGAAAAAGGGTACTAGTAAGTATATAGGTAAGTTTCCTTTCAAATGTTTCATTTGTGGAAAGATAGGTCATTATGCTTAAAGATGTCTAAATAGAGCTTTGAATGACAAAAATAAGGAGAACAAAGGTAAGATTATTAAGAAAAGTTATTATGTTAGAGAAGATACAAGTATATCTGATTATGGGGATGATCAGTATGGTGAATGCTTGTTCATGGCTTTAAAAGATGAAACTAATTTTGCTAACTCTGAGAGACGTGTGAAGGAAAATGCTTTAGAAGCAATTGATAATACTCAAGGAACCTTGGTGTCTAGTTTTCATGCTAGATGGGAGAAGAACTACTAGATCATTTACAATGGATGCTCTAATCATATGACCAGTGATAAGAGTAAGTTTGTTAAACTTGAAAAATATGAAGGAGGACTTGTTAGGTTTGGTGACGATACATCTACTAAGATATGTGGAAAATGTTCAATCAATTTTGATGGAAAGAATAATATTGATGATGTTCTTTTTGTTAAGGGATTAAGGCATAGCCTCTTGAGTGTTGGAAAAATATGTAGCAAGGGATACAATCTTATGTTTAAGGATGATGGCTATGAGATCAGAAAAGGCTCTGTAACTATGGTTGTTTTTGGAAGGACATATGGAAATGTCTATTAGCTCAAAGATGTTGATGGTTATTGTTTCATGACTCATATCAATGAGAGTTTGCTACAATATAAAATAATGTACCACATCAATTTTGATAGCCTAGTGAGATTAATTTCAGTTCAAGCTATGAGAGATTTTCCAAAGATTACAAAGCCTATCAATGTTGTTTGTAAGGAATGTCAAGTTGGAAAGAAAACAAGAAGTTTCAAAGTCAAAGAACAATCTTCTATTAGACTATTGGAATTGGTGCATATAGATATTTGTGGTCCTACTAGAATAAGAAGTCTTCAAGGTGATATGTATTTCATGCTATTGAATGATGATTATTCTAGAATGACATGGGTTACTTTTCTCAAAGAAAAATATGAAGCTCTAGATAAGTTTAAATCATTCAAATTTATGGTTGAGAATGAAATGGATATGAAAATCAAATGTTTGAGGTTTGATAGAGGTGGGCAGTTCACCTCCAATGAGTCAAATATATTTTGTGAGAATTATGGAATAAAGAGGCATTTATCTAGCCCTAGGACTCCTCAGTAGAATCGGGTGGTTGAAAGAAAAAATAGGATTGTTCAAGAAGTTGCAAGGACAATGATGAAATAAGCAAATCTACCAGAAGTTTACTAGAGAGAAGCAATTCATACTATTTTTTATATACTTAACATAGTGCAAGCAAGAGAAAACAACACAAAGACTCCTTATGAGTTATGGTATGGAAGGATTCCTATTGTCAAATAATTTAGAGTTTTTGGAAGAAAATGCTATATCAAAAGAGATGAAGAAATCTTAGGAAATTTTGATGCAAGATCTGATGAAGGTATCTTCCTTGGATATTCTATTAAAAGAAAATTTTATTGATGATAAAACAAGAGACTATGAAAGATTATTGAGAGTGTGAGTGTCAAGGTTGATGAAGATCTACAAAAGAACTCAGCCGTAATAGATGGATATGAATTATATGAGTCTTCATAAGAAAAATCTAATGAAAAAGAAGTGCAAATAGAAGAGGAAGAAACTCCAAAAAAGGTTCCTAAAACTCCTAACTATGTGTCGAAGAATCATTCTAAAGAACAAATTTTTGGTGATAAGAACAAGGGTGTAATAACAAGAAGGAAAGTTGTTTAAGAACAAGTAAATCTATGTTTACTCTCTTAAGTTGAACCAAAAACAGTGATTGAAGCATGCAAGGATGAGTATTGGATCAAAGCTATAGAAGAAGAACTAATGCAGATTGAGAAGAATCGGACTTGGTAACTTTTCCCAAGACCAGAAAACAAGAATGTGATTGGAACTAAGTGGGTATTCAAAAACAAACTAAATGAGAATGGAGAAGTGGTAAGAAACAAGGAAAGGCTTGTGTGTAAAGGTTAGTCAAAATTAGAAGGAATAGACTTTGAGGATACATTTGCTCTAGTGGTAAGAATGGAAGCTATTAGGATGTTTTTGGATTTTGCGGCACATAAGGATTTCAAATTATATCAAATGGATGTGAAGTTCGCTTTCTTGAATGGTGAATTGGAAGAAGAGGTATACATAGAACAACCGAAAGGATTTCAATTATCAAATAAAATAGATATGGTCTACAAATTGAAGAATGCATTATATGGATTGAAGCAAGCTCCTAGAGCTTGGTATGCAAGGTTAGGCAAGTACTTACTACAACAAGGATTCAATAAAGGCACCACAAATAGCAATCTTTACTTGAAAGTTCAAAAATATCAAATCTTAATTGTGGTTGTATATGTTGATGACATAATTTTTAGAGGAAATGAAGCTATGTGTAAGATATTTTTAGAAGAGATGCAGAAAGAGTTTGAGATTTCTATGTTTGGGGAGATGAACTTCTTCCTTGGGCTACAAATCAATCAGAAAGATAAAGGTATTTTTATTTCACAATCAAAATATGTCAAGGAAATGTTGAAGAAGTTTGGAATGGAAGATTCTAAACCAGTATGTACCCCTATGGTTACTGGTTGCAAGCTGAGAAAGAATGATGAATCACCTAAGGCTGATCAAAGCAACTATAGATCAATGATTGGAGGACTACTATACCTAACTGCTACTAGATCATATATCATGCATGCAGTTTATCTTATGGCTAGATTTCAAGAAGATCCCAGAGAATCACATATTGCAGCAATGAAAAGGATATTTAGATGCTTGAAGGGCACTCCAAATCATGGATTGTGGTATCCAAAGGATATCAACTTCACTCTAAGTGCTTACACAAATGAAAATTGGGTTGGTTGTGTAGATGATAGGAAAATTACAAGTGGGGGTGAATTATTTTTTAATGCAGATTGGTGTCATGGCTAAGCAAGAAACATGATTCAATGTCTTTATCTATTGCAGAGGTAGAGTACATTGCAGCAGCATCTTGTTGCACACAAGTGTTGTAGATGAGGTAAATATTAAGGGATATAAGAGTGGTATATGATGAACCAACTTCTATCTTTTGTGATAATACAAGTGTTATCAATATTTCAAAGAATCTGGTAATGTATTCAAGGACAAAGCATATCTCAATCCAATACCACTTTTTTGAGAGAGAAGGTTGTAGAGAATGAAGTGAAGCTTGAATATGTGCCTACAAAGGATCAGGTTGCTAATTTATATTTACTAAGGCTCTTCCTAAGGATACTTTTGAGTATCTCTGGGAGAAGTTGGGGGTTATTGCCCCTCCTTTGAATGAGATGCATGAGGAGATGCATTAGTCTAGTGGATCTCAAGATTCATTCTTTGGTCTAGATTGATGTTGGTGGCTACCTCTCAGGGGGAGTAGATAGAGGCATACTTGGTTGTTGCAGCCAGGAGGAGTGAGAGTTTTCATTATGTAGTGGTTGTTGATTGATGTAGTTTGGTGTGTGCTCCTAAGGGGGAGTATGAAAAGTAGTAAAGGAAAGGAAGTTATTGAGCAGTGGTGAACAGGTTGATTAATGTCAAAGGGGGAGAATGAGTGATGAAAATATTTTTCCCTGTCATTGATGTCAAAGGGGGAGAGAGTAATGTGAAAACAAGGAGAAAGAATCATGTGAAAAAGACAAGCTATAAAGGGGGAGAGAACAATATGAAAAAGAAAAGTGTTAGTTATCAAAGGGAGAGAGAAAGTTAAGAGTTAGTTGTGTAAAGGGAAGAAAGAGAGAAGACTTGGTATGGAGAAAGAGTATTAATGATCAGAGTTGTGTTTGTTGCTGATGGTTTTTCACATCATGTTTTGCTATCAATGACAAAGGGGGAGATTGTTGCAATTATGTGCAGTTGGTGTTGTCATTGATGTCAAAAAGCTTATGTGTTGTCATTGGTTTCAACTATATGAGGAGTTTGTTGCAAGTATTTACAGTTGGTATTGAATAGGTGTGGCATTATGCTATTATAGTTGACATTATGTGGAATTGGTTCTTATATTGGTGTTGAGTCAACTCACATTATAAAGGCTCGTCGCCAAAAAGGACATGCAAACTAAGGCTTACTATCTTACAGGAAGATACAAAGAACTTGTTGAACTAAAGTTAACACAACTTCAAGGGAAAGATACAAGGACTTGATGATATTCACTATCTTAGAGTAGGATACAAAGATTTAGAGAAATATTACAATGTTTGTCAACATAACACTCTGCTAATTGAGGTGTTATAACACATCTAATTCTATCTTTCACACATTCACACTTCTTTTGTGAGACCTTAAAAAAAATATGCACTTTCTTGTTTGCACACTTATACACTTATCCATGTTGCAAGTATGAAGGTGTTGTCATTGATGTAAATAGGATGAACAGGATGTCAACAAGTTGGTGTTGTCATTAATGTAAACTATGTGTTGAGAAAGAATGTTGTATAATGAAGATGTCAAGGGAAACCATTTTTTGTGAGTGTATAGTTGAGTTATAAAGGAAGTGTTGTGAGTACATGGACCTATCCTTATGTCGCAAGTGTTTGGAGATGTATTGGAATGAAGTAATGTGCTAGGATAGTGTCTCTGGTACTTGGTCTCCAAGTGCTCTTGAGAAAATTCGATAAACAGATTAAATAGTGTTGTGCAAGTGTTTAGAACGTACTCCAGGATGTGCTTCATGCTTATTTTGTGTTGATCCTATGCTTGTGTGGATCTAACATGTTGTTCAAGGATGTCAGTAGTTGCTATGTCCAGAATTTTGGTTTCTGGATTATTGTGAAGAGTAAGATGTTTTCACCAGTGTGTGAACCAATTTTTTAGTGATGTTTTATGTGATCTAGGAGAAATGTATTTTCTCCACATTTCTTCACAATTTTTTTCAAGTTTTGTGGATTTGGGAAGTTGTTTATAATGTTTTTATCTTTTAGTATTCAAGGTTTCACTTGATTTGGTACAGTACAGTGTGTGTTTCATGCATCAATGTGCATATGAGGTTAACTAGATGTTTTGAGTTAAAATATTTCTATGATGCAAGTTTGGATTAAGTCCTCGTTGGATCTCAATTGGTTCATGGATTGTTCTAGATCATGTTCAAGTAAATTTTGTTGTCCAAAAGTTTTGGATTGATTTAACGAAGCATGTACTTAATGTTTTATGGTTTTTTAGCATGGGTAATGGTCGACCTGGTGTTAACACTACATGCAAAGCTTGTGGAAGTGTTTTGCGGTGTTTCAGGACATATTTAGGTCACCTTCACTCCTATCCATGGCTAGAATATTTAGGTGTCAACCTAATTTTAAATTTTAAATGTAACAGTTAGTTGCCAACCTTGGAGAATATTTTCAAAAAAATGAAGTTGGCATAAATAAGAGTGGTGTTGTTGTAAGATGTAACAAAGAGGCAAGATAGATGTGAAATATAAGTGAGTGATGAGTATGATGTGAATTGCATAAGTACAGATGAAAATTTGAGCAAAGCAGTGTGAACTTCAAAGTTTTGGATTCCTAAATGCATTGAGTTTAAGGTGTCACACATCTTTCATCCAAGGCTGTGAAAGTGTTGGAGCAATTGTGGTGGATTCCCTATTGCATTGAGAAGTTTTTCTCTGTGTAACATTTTCTCTTCTATATTCTTTATTTCCTTCTATGGTAGTGAGCCCTGGTTGTGAGACTTTTTGGACAATGTGTCCTATTTGGTAGTGAGCCCTTGCACTAGTTTTGCAATTACTTTATATTGTGAGCTAATCCTCACCGTTGTTTTTCCCTCATTTGGTTTTCCACATAAATTTGGTGTTCTCTTGTGTATGGTGTTTTCATTTAAGTTTTTGTTATCTCCATTTCATGATTAATCACTTTAATGGAATAAGAGTATAACGAATGCATGTGGATCTAATTACTGTTGAGTATTTTGATGTTTTAATTGGCTATAACGGATTCATCCTCCCCTATCATTTATTTTCATTCAACAATTGGTATCAAAGCGAGGTTCCTTAGAGAAGAGCTTAATCACTTAAGGTAGATTTGGGATGGAGAACAAGTTGGACTGCTCTAGATTTGATGGCACAGACTATGCATTTTAGAAGACAAAGATGGAAGGATCTATAACATCTCACAGGTATGAGATTGAAAAGGAAATACATAATCAATATGTTGCACCTACAAATGGTCTAAGTACAAGTGATGAGATCAAGGAACGTGATATAAATGATAAGGCAAGATTTATTGTTATGAATACTCTTTCAAATTTTGAATTGGTTAAAGTTATGAATCTTAAGACCGCTAAAGCAGTTTGGGATAAGCTATAAAGTATCTATGAAGGAGATGATAAGGTCAAACATGAAAAGTTGCAAAATCTGAAGGCACAATTTGAGACCCTATGAATGTTTGAAGATGAAACAATCACAATCTACATGCAAAGGGTTGATGAGATGGTTAGTGATATGAGAGGCCTTGGTGCACATGTCAAAGAACCTAGAATGGTAAAAAAAGTTTTCTGATATTTTCCTAATACTTACAGTGAAAAGGTATCTTCTATTGAAGAAGTTGCAAATTTTAATACTTATTCTAGAGATCGGTTTCTTGGTACAATAACTTCATTTGAAATTAGAAAACTTGGTTTGAAAAATGGTACAAAAGTGGAGATTGCTTTCAAGGTTGGAAAATCAGAAAAAAGTTGAACATTCAAATGATGAAGATTCAAATGATGTGAAGCTAACTTTGTAAGATGAATGAAAAAGGGCATTGGTAAGTACAAAGGTAAACTACCCTTCAAATGCTTTAGTTGTGGAGAAATAGGTCATAATTCTTCAAGATGTCCAAAGAGAGTTGTGAACAATAAAAGTAAGGAGAACAAAGGAGAGATGATTAAAAGAAGTTACTATGTTAGGGAAGATTTTGGTATTTCTGATGATGAATCTGACTATGGGGATGATGATGATGAATGCTTGTTCTTAGCTTTAATAGATGAATTTTCTTATGCTAACTCTAAAATTTCTATGAAGTAAAGTGTTATGGAGAAGGATAAGGTTGAAGGAACTTTGGTTTCTACCTTTCATGCTAGATAGGATAAGAACTATTGGGTTGTTGATAGTGGTTGCTCTAATCATATGACTGGAGAAAAAAGTCAGTTTGTTAAACTTGAGAAATATGATGGAGGATTAGTTAAATTTGGAGATGATTCAAGAGCTAAGCTTTGTGGAATAGGTTCAATCAATTTTGATGGCATGCATAATACTAAAGACGTTTACTATGTTAAAGGTTTAAGGAATAATCTTTTGAGTGTTGAAAAATGTGTAGCAAAGGATATAATCTTGTGTCTAAGGATGAAATATGTGAGATCAAAAAAGGGTTCAGAACTATTATTGTTGCTAGAAAGAAAACAGAAGGAAACATCTATCAGCTTAAGGGTGTTGATGGCCATTGCTTTATGTCTCGGATTAATGACAGTTGGTTATGGCACTGGAGGATGAGTCACATGAATTTTGATAACCTAGTTAGAATTAGTTCAGTTCATGTAGTAAGATACCTACCAATAATCACAAAGCCTATCAATGTTATTTATAAGAATTGTCAATTTGGAAAACAAACAAGGAGTAGTTTCAAGGGAAAGGAACAATATGCTACCAAACTACTAGAATTAATACATACATATCTTTGTGGTCCTACAAGGGTGAGAAGTCTTCAAGGTGACAGGTATTTCATGATTTTTAGTGATGATTATTCTAGAATGACATGGGTTACTTTTCTTAGAGATAAATTTGATGCACTAGATAGATTCAAAGCATTTAAAGCTATGGTTGACAATGAAATGGATTTGAAAATTAAATTTTTTGAGGTATGACAGAGGTGCAGAGTTCACCTCCAATGCGTTTAACATGTTTTGTGAAGATCATGAAATAAAGAGGCACTTTTCTACCCCTAGAACTCCTCAACAAAATGGAGTGGTTGAAAGAAAAAGTTGGACTGTTCAAGAAGCTGTCAGGACTATGATGAAAGAAGCTAATCTCCAGTGATCCAGGAGGATCTAGAAGACCTTAAAAATTCATGGTCTCATAATCATATGGAACCAACTACATTGCATAGGGCTTGCCTACATGGTCCCGACACAACTTGAATCACATCAAAAGGAGATCGTACGCCTGAGATATGCTTGGTCAAAGTTTGGTCAACATGAGGTCAAAGCTGGTCAACTAGAAAAATTAATGATCATGGAACATTTCTATACAAGTTACATCATGTAGATCTTGTCGAGATCTTTCTAGCACATTTTGAACAGACCAAATCTGAGTTCATATGTGGAAGTTATCACCAGTCAAAGTTGCAGTCAAACTTGGTCAAAGTGGTGATGTGGCATCACCAAAACTTGACAGTTGGCAGGACCCATGGCAGATGATGTGGTAAGACTAGTGAGTTGGCACTGACATGGACCAAATAAGTGGAAAAAAAATGGATTAAACCATATTTGTTAAAGAAAAAACATATGGTTTAAAACTTAAAGAAAAAGAGAGGATTTGGTGGGATTTTATCCCTTAAAATCCTCTTGCCTTGCCCATAAAACAAGGAGAGAAATAAAACCCGTAAACTTATATTTCAACAAATTAACCCCTACCTTCCTCATATTTCAACGAATTATAATATTTTAAGGGGCTTAAAATAATTGGTTAAATATTTTTATGATTTAAAGGAGATTTATGAATATTTTCAAATATTTTTATATGTAAATTAGGGGGATTATGGAAGATTATTTCTTGTAATGGGAGATTGGGTGATTTTTGTAAATCATTTGGTTTTAAGCCATACTTGGCAAAAAATATGTATAAAAAGGAAGAATTTTGGCTTTGAAGGGGCAAATTAGAAATTATTGGAAAATTCTCTTGGAGAGAATAATGTATTATGGGGAAAATTATTGGAATTGTGAAAATTTGAGGAGAGAGAATTCTTTCGAAGGAGATTTTTGTAAACACGAAGACATTTGAATTGTCTTCAAGTGTTGAGAGAGACTGTGAGAAGAGTTTTATGCAGGTTTGGAGCTTGGATATTGTAACAAGGCATTTTTTTGCTTGGCGATATTAATGAAAGCGGTCCAACATTGAGAAGCAAACCCAAAGACGTAGTCCTTATTGGACGAACTCAGTTATCAAGCTCCTATGTTAACTTCTCTTCTGCCTTATTCTTTTATCTTCAGTCTAATTTTCTCTCTATTTCATTTCATTTTTTTTTCAATTCAGTATTTGATTTCTAATTACAACATTTTAGTAATTAGTAATTTCATTAATTTATGTAAAGTGAACCTAGTCTATAATTTCAATGGTTAAACAACATAGTCACACAATTATGTTTGGATCGGGAATAATTGTAATTGAGGTTAAATACATTTGAATTGTAAACCTCTAATTACAGATCAAATTGGTATTAGAGCCTCTTAACAGGAAATTACAAAAGTGAATGTTAACCAGGTTGAAATTGAAGCAAGGAGAAGGTGCACTTATAGAGTTCAATCCTGAGATCGGAAAACAAAGGTCTTTTCTATGATCAAAAATGGTAGTTGAACAAATTCCTATGGAGCTTGATGAAAAAAAAAAATTCAGAAAGCATTTCTCAAAATGAAGGCTATGGTGGAAGTTCTTTTCCAAGAGAGACAAGAGTGACAAGAAAAAGGAACTCAAGAACATAAAGAAGAATGAAGGTGAATCCACTTCAAAACATGATAAAGGTAAAGGAGTAGGAGGTGGTAGTGACCCTCCTAAACCTCCATCCCCATATTCTTCATCATCCTCTTCATCTTCTTTGTCTACTTCTTCTTCAAAGAAGAAACAACCTATACAGTCTGAAGCTAATACACCTTTGTTAAAGCTTAATGTTAAATTTGAATTGCCAACTTATAATGGAGAACTAGATGCAGAAAAACTTGATAATTGGATAAAACAAATTGAAGTTTATTGTAGAATTCATAAGTTTACTGAGGATTCTCAAAAAATCCAATTAGCCACTCTTCGCCTAGGAAGCATAGCCTTAATCTAGTGCGAAAGCAGAACTCGGGAAGATCTAAGCCGTTATGGTAAAATTATTTCTTATTGGTTTGAGTTTATAGGTGCATTAAAGAAACAGTTCTATCCATTAGGTCATATGCAAAAAGCAGTAATGAATTGGCAATCATTAAAGCAAGAGAAAGGACAAAGTGTACAGGATTATACATAGGAGTTTAGGAAAAGAGCTTTAATTTTGGGCATTCCATTATATACACAAGAAACTTTGTTAAAATATATAGGTGGATTACATGAAAATTTGAGGCATACAATACTTATGTTTAATCCAACTAACCTTGATGAAGTTAGTGTGCAATTCATTCATCTGGAAATGAGCTCGAGGAATAGCCATGATGGTCTCTTAATGGACTCCAATAAACACACCGGGAGCAAGAAAGGGAAGGAGAAAATGTAGCAGACAACTATTGTAAAGAAAGAGGAGGATAATCCTTATTGCTCACACTGCAAGAAGAAAGGGCATGAAGATGCAAA
>VDFB02020952.1:14903-94473 GCA_007258455.2 Sequoia sempervirens
AACATTGATAGGCTTTGTAATCTTTGGAAAATCTCTCATAGCTTGAACTGAAATTAATCTCACTAGGCTATCAAAATTGATGTGGTACATTATTTTATATTGTAGCAAACTCTCATTGATATGAGTCATGAAACAATAACCATCAACATCTTTGAGCTAATAGACATTTCCATATGTCCTTCCAAAAACAACCATAGTTACAGAGCCTTTTCTGATCTCATAGCCATCATCCTTAAACATAAGATTGTATCCCTTGCTACATATTTTTCCAACACTCAAGAGGCTATGCCTTAATCCCTTAACAAAAAGAACATCATCAATATTATTCTTTCCATCAAAATTGATTGAACATTTTCCACATATCTTAGTAGATGTATCGTCACCAAACCTAACAAGTCCTCCTTCATATTTTTCAAGTTTAACAAACTTACTCTTATCACTGGTCATATGATTAGAGCATCCATTGTAAATGATCTAGTAGTTCTTCTCCCATCTAGCATGAAAACTAGACACCAAGGTTCCTTGAGTATTATCAATTGCTTCTAAAGCATTTTCCTTCACACGTCTCTCAGAGTTAGCAAAATTAGTTTCATCTTTTAAAGCCATGAACAAGCATTCACCATACTGATCATCCCCATAATCAGATATACTTGTATCTTCTCTAACATAATAACTTTTCTTAATAATCTTACCTTTGTTCTCCTTATTTTTGTCATTCAAAGCTCTATTTAGACATCTTTAAGCATAATGACCTATCTTTCCACAAATGAAACATTTGAAAGGAAACTTACCTATATACTTACTAGTACCCTTTTTCATTCTTCTCACAAAGTTAGCTTCCACATTATCAAGATCCTCTTGATCTGATTTACCAGCCTTAAAAGAAGTCTCAAATTTTGCATTACTTGAACCAAATTCTCATATGAAAGGTAGTTAAAGAACCATACACCTGATCTCTAGTATATTTTGTTCAAATTTTATAATTCCTTAATAGTAGAAACTTTATGACTATAAGATTTAGGAAGAGTTATGAGTACCTTCACCACTTCTACTTCTTTTAGTTCTCCACCAAGACCTTTGATGTCATTGAAAAAATCACCCACCTTTTGCAAGTAGCTTGTGATGGTTTCATCTTCATACATTTGCAGGGTCTCAAACATGATCTTCAAATTTTGCATCTTAGCTTGCTTGACCTTATCATGTCCTTCATAAATGATTTCTAACTCTACCCAAATTTCTCTAGCAGTTTTCAGATTCATAACTTTCACCAATTCAGAATTAGCAAGACCACTTAAGAGAGCATACCTTTCTTTACCGTTTTTATGTAGGCCTTGATCTCATCATCAATACTCAAACCATTTACAAGCATAGTATATCCTCTCTCAAAAAACCTCCAAATTTCAAATCCAAGAGAATCCATAAAACCTTCCATCCTTTTCTTCTAAAATGCATAATTTGATCCATCAAATAGAGGAACATCTTTCTTGTGCGCCATCCTAGATCTACCTCAAGCGATTACGCTTTCTTCCAAGGAACCTTTCTCTAATACCGATTGTTGAATGCACAAGACAATTGAGAGGGGGTGAATCAATTATACCCTAAAACTTCAAAACCATCACAAACATTCATATCCACATCAAATCAATAAACCCTTAATTGTTAGAATGATTTATCATGAAAATAGATAATTGAAACATAATAAAAGAAACACCATGCTTAATGAAACACCAAATTTATGTGGAAAACCCAAGAAGGAAAAAACCACGGTGAGGATTAGATCATAATATAAAGTAATATCAATATTGATTACAAAGGGCTCATTGCTAGAAGAAAGAAAGGCTCACTACTGGAATAGAAAAGAAGATAGAGAAGAGTGTTACAATGAGAAATTCATCTCAATGCAACAAGGAAATCCACCACAACATCACCAACACCTTCATAGTCTTACTAAAGAATTGTAGACACCTTGTACTCATTGCATTCAATAATCTAACACATGAAAGTTCACATTGCACTTAAAAAATTCATACCTTACAACTTTGCAATTCACATCATTCACATCTCACACTTCTATATTATCAACCCTCAACAACTCAACACATTTATATTCATCTTCAACCTTGAAAGCATTCTCCAAGATTGTCTATACACCCCAACCATGTAAATTCAAATTAGGTTGGCACCAAAACATTCCTGTGGTGGAAGGGAATGAAGGAAAACTACAACAAACCATAGCTAGAACCTAAATCCATCCATACACGTACACTACACTTCCACAAACACCGATGTAGCTTCACAATTAGTGTAAACACCTAAGGTTGGTCGAACCCATGTTAACACCATTAAAATTTTAAGTACACACTTCCTTTGATCCAAAGAAAAATTATGGACAAAAAATGTCACTTGATCACAATCTAGAATATTCCACTAACACCTTAAAATCCAACAAATTCCTTTGCAACAACTTTCACTTGAAGAATACACACACCTAGTACATTCAGACAATCCTGCCATACATTGTAACCTAGGAAACCAACTTCTAAAGCACCAAACCTCAAACAACTTCAATTGAAGAAGGATACGAACACTATCAACATCCTTCTAGATCCACAAGACCTTAAACCATTCTATGGAGAAATGCGGAGCAAATTTTTTTCTCCTAGACACCTCTGTAATACACAGTTCACACACTAGTGAACACAACTTCCTCTGCACAATGATCTAGTACACCAAATTATGGATATAACACCACTTGACGCCTCTTATCAACATATCTTCAACCCAAAAGAAATGTGGAGCAAAACCAAAATGCTGCTTTGCAACATAGAACACCTCTGCAACACATTGTTTCCTCTTTTTATGCAAATTTTCTCAAAAGCACTAGAGACACATCCTCAACATCTTCAACACTTCCTCATCACCACCAAGCTAACTACGACATAACAACTTAACCTTACTTCCATAGATAAACGCTTATCAAAGCAACACTAGAGGTTGACACTAGTAGCTTACTAATGACAACATAATGCAACTAATCAAAGCATCATCAGAGACAACACCAACTCAATACCAACTACACATCCTTGCAACAAACTCCTCATATAGTTGAAACCAATGACAATACAAAATTTTGTTGACATCAATGACAACAACAACTGCACATACTTGCAACAAACAAGACCTAAGGGGGATTGACCTAATGCCTCAAGGGTTCATTGAAGATGGCCTTGCTTATGTAACATGTAGAGGCTTTTTAGTTTGATTATTGGACTTGGATATTAACACATGATGGCTAATTATGTTTTTGGGATATTTTGATGTTTTATGAATGTTTTTGGATTTTTTTGGATTTTGATGATGTTATGAATTATTTTTGGATTTTGATGATTTTTTGAATGTTTTTTGGATTTTGATGATTTTTTGAATGTTTTTTGGATTTTCTGAATGATACCTATAACCTAGATCATGATGTCAAGATCACATTGTGAGATATTGAACACATATCAAGATTTATTTAGAAACTAGATGCAAGTACCTGCCCCAGTGTTTAGCAATGTTTAGGATTTTAGGAGTGAATGTGTAGATCAAGATGATGGATGGATTGGTATGCAAAGGATAAATGGATATAGGGAATGAGACCTCATGGAATAGGATAGGATTAATGATAAAGACCATGTCAATGTTTTTCCACAAGAAAGGTTGAAGTGTACCCAAAACCTTTGTCAAGATCAAGATAATTTTGAGTTATGGATGAAGATGAACTGGATGGATAATGGATTTATTATGATGGAGGGGATGTTGGATTTATTACAGAAGGGATGAGATGCTTCCATTGGAAATAGTGCATGTAGATCCTCGATTCTACTCATGATGCTTGTTTTCTAGGTTTTCATCATGGTACTTGCCCAAAGCGCCACCAAAGTGGTTTTCACTAGAGGGCAATTTTTCTCTTTACTATTTTCTTGATTTTTTTAATTTTTAAAGGTCTATGCTGGAATACTTGGTGGTGCTGATGTAAATGTTGTTGTCAAGATATTACAATGGTAACCTACTTGGAGGAGTTGTTTTGTCAAGATGTACACACTTGAATAGAACCCATGAACTCTCTTGTCTTCTTTGTTAATACCAAAGTTAACCTTGCCTAGATGCGCACATCATGATAGAGTGCCCTTAGAGTCCTTATGATAAAGAGTTGCTGCCAAGAAATGATTTATGCAAGATTTGGATATCATGGATGTTGAAGTGGATGGTGGAATGCAATGAGGAATATGAGATGTGGATGAATTGGGCGACGGTTTGAAATATTTGATTCTCCAAACTTGGTATGGTGAGCAATGAAAGTTGGATATGGAGATTTGATTAGGACCAACTTCTTCATATACTTTATATATTGCTCTTGAAGCTTTGTTTTGCATTGGTGGACATCTTTGATGGATGAACTTCATTTTTTATTTTTCCCCATAGTTTTTTTGACTAATGGAGTTTGATAGGGATGATTTTCTTGATTTTTCTTTGGCACCCATTTAAGTTTTACTTGTCCATTTGATGATTATTTTTCTTTGATGACTTGTTATTTTATTTGATATAGTTTTTTCTCTTATTGTTGGTCCCAATTAGTGGGTGGAAAGGTGTGTAAATGATGATTCTGATATGACTGGTTGTAGTGTTGGCAGTGGTTTTATCATAAGGACTCTTCCTCCTCCCCATGTTGATCTTTGCATTAGATAAATTTTCCCCCAGTATTATGGAGGTATCACTGATTTCCTTGATTTTTGAATAACCAAGACCTTGTTGCTTAGGATTGTTGACTATCTATATTGATTCCTAGATATCATGTTCCTATAAGCCTAATCCTTTGCTCTGATTGTCTTCTATGCTCTACCATGAATCCTCAAAAGTTGTAGTAGAAATAGATTCTGATTGTTCTTCACTGTAGGAGTCTTCCTCATGATCCGTGCTTTGGAGGTCACATTGTATCTTCAAGAATATGAGACTCTTGTTTTGAATGAAGATCATCGACATATCCATCATAGTGCAACATCTCATGGCTAGTGTTTGGTATATGAGTATGGTCATCATCTTTGAAGTCTTGGATGGATTGGAAGATGTTTACTAAGTCATTGTAGTATTTTGGTAATATGAATTATTGATCTTGACTATTTTTTGAGTCATTTGTGTGATTGGATTGACAAAGACCCATTAGATCATGAGAAGATATGGACTCTTGATCTTGACTTAGGTCGGAGTTATCTTTGGTATGCTTTGGATTATATTCTTGACATGGATAAATTTCAAAGAATGGATTGCTTGCAAAGGACTCTTTGATTTCTTCAAAATATGAACATATGGGTGATAACTCTTGGTTTAGATTTTGTCCATTGGGTATGGATGTCGGTTTAATGGTCTCTTGATCCTCAATTCAATTTGAATCAATTTTTTTATTAAGGATCTCATCAATATTTGAAAGCATGAGGTTGAATGATATTAATATGTCTTGGAATGAACCTTTACTATACAGTAGTGAAGGATGTTGATTGTGCTTTGGAAAAGATTCTTGATGCATGCTGACCTTCTCATTGGGTGAAGTAGAAATATCATAATGTGATTATTTGAATCAATATGTGCCACATGAGGTCAAATAATGTTAATATGTCTCGACATAGACTATTGCTAGGCATTGGTGAAGGTGTTGATCATGCTTTAGAAAATATTTTTTATGTATGCCAACCTTCTCATTGGATGAAGTAGAAAAATCGTCAATATGATTATTTGAATCAATACATGCCACCATGAGGTCAAATGATGTTCATATGTCTTGAAATGGACTATTTCTAGGCATTGGTGAAGGATGTTGATCATGTTTTGGAAAAGAATTTTGATGTATGTCAACTTTCTCATTAGGTGAGGTAGAGGCATTGCCAATGTGAACATTTCTCTTGGACCTCAACTAGAAACACAAAACACCACAGTTCACAATGGGTGAACATAACTTGCATTGTACAATGAATCAATAGACAAAAATATGATATAACATCTTCTAACAACAATGATCAACATATCTGAACCATACAAACATAGGAGCAAATCCTAGAGCAAAACTTGGAGCAACCATTGAACACCTACAATATTTCATCAATACAATTTTCTCAATATCCTTGACATATACAGTCAACAACTAGTTGATAACCAACTGACTAGTTGATATCAATGACAATACCTTCATTCTTTCCATTCTTGCAACAATCTCTCCCTTTGTCATTGATGGAAACACATGATGTGAAAAACCATCAAAGACACCATACTATCTTTGAATACACTTCTCAAGATTGTTCTTTATGTTTCTCCCCCTTAGTAGATTATCTTTTATGTTCTTCCTCTTTTCTCTTTCACACTTTCTTCCTCTCCTCTTTTGTTTTTTCTTTCTCTCCTCTTTTCACATGCTTTCTCTCCCCCTTTGAAATCAATGGAAAAGGAAAAATATATTTTACATTGATTTCCCCTTTGACATTAAAAATACAATACTCACAATGACAACACCTGACACTCCTTGGCCCCTTGTGAGGTAGCCACCAAATCATTAGTCTCGAAGAAAGATAGATCCATAGATCTACTGGACTAATGCATCTCCATATGAATCTAGTTCAAGAAAGGAGGGGCAATGACCCCTAACTTCTCCTAGAGATACTCAAAAGTATCTTTAGGAAGAGCCTTCATGAAAATATCAACAATCTGATCCTTCATCGAAACATATTCAAGTTTTACTTCATTCTCCATGACCTTCTCTCTCAAGAAATGATACTTGATAGATATGTGCTTTGTCCTTGAGTGCATCACTGGATTCTTTGAAATGTTAATTGCACTTGTGTTATCACCAAATATAGAAATAGGATCATCATACACCACTATGATATTTTTCAATGTTTGTTTCATCCATAAAACTTGTGTACAACAAGATTCAGTATCAATATACTCAGCTTTAGCAGTAGAAAAGGAGGTTGAATCTTGATTTTTACTCAACCATGCCACCAATATACAACCAAGAAAGAATGCACCACCACTTGTACTCTTTCTGTCATCTATACATCCAACCCAATCTGCATCTGTATAGGCACTTAGTGTAAAGTCAATATCTCTAGGATACCATAACCCATAATCTGGAGTTCCATTCAAATATCTAAAAATTCTTTTAACAACAACATGTGTTTCCTTAGGATCTTCTCTAAATCTAGCCACAAGATAGACATCATGCATAATATCTAGTCTAGTAGCAATAAAATACAATATTCCACCAATCATATAGACCTATACTTGCTTTGATCAACCTTAGGTGAATCATCAACTTTACCCAGTTTGCAACCAGTCACCATAGGAGTACATATTGGTTTGGAACCATCCATCCCAAACTTCTTCAATGTGTCTTTCACATAATTAGACTGTGAAATAAAAATTCCTTTCTCTATCTGATTAATTAGTAACCCAAGAAAGAAATTCATCTCTCCAAACATAGACATTTCAAATTCTTTCTGCATCTCTTCCGCAAACATCTTGCACATATTTCCATTTCCTCCAAAAATAATGTCATCAACATATACAACTACACTCAATATTTGTCATTTTCAATCTTAAAATACAGATTACTATCTACCATACCTTTGTTGAAACCTTGTTGAATCAAATACTTGTCTAACCTTGCATACCAAACTCTAGGAGCTTGCTTCAATCCATATAAGGATTTATTCAATCTACACATCATACCAGGTTGATTTGACAATTGAAATCCTTCCAGTTGTTCCATGTAGACGTCTTCTTTTAGCTCACCATTCAAAAATGTTGACTTGACATCCATCTGATAGACTTTGAAGTATTTATGAGCAACAAATGCTTAGAACATCCTTATAACTTCCATTCTTGCTACTGGAGCAAAATTTTCCTGAAAATATATGCCTTCTACTTGTGAGTAACCTTTACACACAAGCCTTTCTTTGTTTGTAACCACTTCTCCATTCTCATTCAACTTATTTATGAATACCCACTTTGATCCATTGATGTTTTTATCTGCTGATCTTGGGACCAATTCCCAAGTTTGATTCTTCTCAATCTGCATGAGTTCTTCTTTCATGGATTCCATCCAATGCTCATCTTTACATGCTTCACTTACAGTCTTCGATTCAATCTTAGAAAATAAACACAGATTTACTTCAGCAGTAGCTCTGCTTCTAGTCAATACTCCTTTAGTCTCATCTCCAATAATCTGACTTTCTAAATGATTCTTCTATACATATCTAGGGGTCTTAGGGGACACCACTAGAGCTTCTTCTTCTCTTTCATTTTGTTCATCCCATTTCTCTTTCTCATCCTTTTCCTATTCTTCCACAACCTCTTCAATTCTTACACAATCAGGTTCATTAGATACATATCCATCAATGTCAATTGAATTCTTCATTGTTTCATCAAAACCTTGACATTTGCACTCTCTACAATCTTCCTCAATTTTTATTGTAACATCTGTATGCTTTTCTTTTAGTAGAATATCCAAGAAAAATTCCTTCATCACTTCTTGTATCAAACTTTCCCAAACTTTCTTCATCTCTTTTGATATAACATTTACTTCCAAATACCTTGAAATGCTTAACAATAGGAATTCTTCCATGCCATAGCTCATAGGGAGTCTTTGTACTGTTTTCTCTTGCTTGAACTCAATTGAATACATAAACAACAACATGAATAGCTTCTTTCTAGTAAACTTTTGATAAACTAGCCTTAGTAATCATTGATCTAGTGGCCTCTTGAACTATTCTGTTTTTTCTTTCAACAAATTCATTCTACTGAGGAGTTCTTGGAGTAGATATTTCACAAAACATATTAAACTCATGGGAGGTGAATTATCCACCTTTTTCATACCTTAAACATTTAATCCTCAAATTCACTTCATTTTCAACCATTGCTTTGGATTTCTTGAATCTATCTAATGCATTTGATTTCTCTCTAAGAAATGTAACCCATGTATATCTAGAATAATCATCAATCCAAAGCATAAAGTACCTTTCACCTTGTAGACTTGTCACTTTTGTAGGACCACAAATATTTTTATGAATTAAATCCAATACTCCAATAGTAGACTGTTCCTTTGATCTATAATGACTTCTTGCTTGCTCCCCAAACTAACAATTCTTGCAAATAGCATTAACAAGCTTTGTAATCCTTGGTAAATCTCTTAGAGCCTGAACATCACTATTCCTTTCCAAGTTATCAAAATTCATGTGAAAAATTCTCCAATGCCATAACCAACTATCATTAATTTGAGTCATAAAGCATCGTCCATAAACACCCTTAAGTTGATAAATATTTCCTTGAGATTTCTTTCCTGTAACAATCAATGTTTTGGATCCTTTCCAAATTTCACATCTCTCATCCTTAAACACAAGATCATATCCCTTATTGCACATCTGTCCAACACTCAAAAGATTATGCCTTAAACCCTTAACATAGTAGAAATCATCAATATTATGCTTGCCATCAAAACTTATTAAACCTGTCACACAAATTTTAGCACCAGTATCATCTCCAAACATAACCAAGCCTCCATCATATTTTTCAAGTCTAACAAACTTAATTTTATCACTAGTCATGTGATGTGAACAACCACTATTAACTACCCAATAGTTCTTTTCTTGTTTAGCATGTAGGGTAGAGATAACATTACCTTCATTTTTCTCCTTCTCTAGAGGGCTTTCCTTCAGCTGTTTTTTAGAATTAGTAGAAGTAGGTTCATCCTTTATAGCCAAGAACAAGCATTCATTGTCATCAACATTTTCATAATCAAAGTATTCATCAGATATACTAGCATGCTCATTCACATAATAAGATTTGTTGATCTTCTTTCCTTTGTTTTCTTTCTCATATCTTTGTTTATTCCTCTTAGCTCTTTTCGAACACTTTGCAGCATAATGACCTATTTCTCCATAACTAAAGCATTTAAAGGGTAACTTACCTTCATACTTTCCGAAGTATTTCCTCATCCTTCTTACAAAGTTAGCTTCTATTTCATCAAATTTTTATTCATCTGAATCTTCAACTTTTGTAGCCTTAAAAGCAGTTTCTGATTTTCATCCATTCCTTAGATTCAACTTCCTCATCTCATAAGATGTCAGAAATCCCAACAATGGATCTTTAGTGCAGGTCTTATAATCTATACTTTGTTCAATAGCACACACCTTCTCGTTGTAAGCATCAAGGAGAGTTCTAAGAATCTTCTTTACAATCTTGGTTTCATCTACAGTAGCACCAAGTCCTCGCATTTTGACCACTATCTCATCCAATGTTTGTACATAAGCTTTAACATTCTTATCTTTAGACATATGTAGAAGCTCAAACTGTGTCTCCAAATTATGTAATTTTTCTTCTTTGAATCTTTCATCACCTTCATGTGCCCTTTCCAAAGAATCCCATACTTCCTTAGCAGTCTTCAGATTCTGAACCTTAATCAACTCATAATGTACCAAACTGTTCTTCAAAATGTACTTTTCCTTATTGTTCACTTCATGTGCTTTGATCTCATTAGTTGTACTCAGACCATTAGTAGGAGGAGTAAGGATTCTTGTAAGCTTTCTCCACATCATATTTGTAATACTCCATATATTCTTCCATTAATATTTTCCACATAGCATAATTAGTTCCATCGAACCTCGAATAATCATAAACCATTTTTCCATCCTTCCCGGACCTTCCTCAATCAGTTAAGCTCTTCACCAAGGAACCAAGATTTGATACCAATTTTTGAACAAGACAACTGAGAGGGGGGGTGAATCAGTTGTCACAAATTTAAATCTTAATTCATTCACCGAAACTAATCGTTAACACTGCTTAAATGATTAAACATTAAATGCAAGTGCAGAAATTGAAAACCATCATAAAAACACAATAACACCAGATTTACGTGGAAAAACCAATAAGGGAAAAACCACAGTGAGGATTAACTCACACTATAGAAAATATCAAAACTAATTACAAGAGGTTCACTACCTGAGAAATAAGGCTCACTGCCAAAACAAGGACTCACTATCCAACAGGGATAATAACCCGGAGGGCTCATTGCCACATAGATACAAAGAAGATATAAGAGATACATTATCAAGAGAAGATAATATCAATGCAATAGATAAATCCACCACAATTTTCTCAACCACTTGCAGACATGCATGAATGATAGAGTATACCTTCTACTCACTGCATCAAAAAAATCAGCATTTAGGCTTCGCACTAATCTACCACACTCACATCACACACACTCACTGATTAGCATCAATATCACATTTATTTGCTCTATTTCTTTGCACTTATCTCTCTTTTTACTTGCACCATTTCACCATTGACTCATCCTATATTTATACCATTTTGAACTTTGAAACATATCCAAAGTTGACCATCCAAATTCAAATTCAAATTAGGTTGGTGCCAAAACATCCTAGGGTGCAATTAGAATGAGGGTGACCCAAACACATGCTTCATAAGGACCCGAATAGATCCAACACGCTTCATCAACTTTGAAGATAGTGTTCAACACAAGGTTGGCCAAACTAGTGTAAAACACATAGAAAAATTAAGCACGAACCTTCTAGATACTAAAATTATCTGCAATATAATAAAAAAAATCAACTCTAGAATCGTAAGTCATAAGACTTTAACAAAGAGAAATCCGGGCCAACAACATTTCTCCCGAACCTCAACTAGAAACATAGAACACCGTAGTTCACAAATGGTGAACATAACTTGCACTGTACAATGAATCAATAGCCAAAAATCTAGATAGAGCAGATCTTCTAACAACCATGATCAACATATCTAAACCATACAAACATAGGAGAAAATATTGGAGCAAAACTTGGAGCAACCATTGAACAACTGCAATCTTTCTTCATACAATTTTCTCAATATCCTCGACATATATAGTCAACAACAACCAGTTGATAACCAATTGACCAGTTGACATCAATGACAACACCTTCATTATTTCCATTCTTGCAACAAGTTTTTATTAGGGATACCCATAGTTGCTATGTCATTGAAGCTAGTAGGATATGATGACCCCATGTATGGATTATATGGAAGTGAGTCTGAATATTGGATTGACATTGACATGTTTTTATGATTTTAAGATTGAATCTCTAAAGACACCTAAGTGACCTAGGATCAATGTTTGGATGATGAGTTGTGTCAACCCAGGAGATGTTAGATACACATGACCTTGTTGAAATGTTTTGGTTGCCTAAAATTTTTCTAATAGTGACAATTTGATAGGTTTTAGGATCAATGGTCAATGATTTTGTGAGTGGGTGGAAGATATGGAACTTTCAATTTTGACAAAGTTTTAGATTCAATTTTTTGGACACATTCAATGTTGATGATGATGAACTTGCAAACATTGAGAGTAGACTCATGACTCCAAAATAATTTTGTTTCCAAGCATGAAGCTAAAATAGGTGATAGGGTGAAAAATGTAATTCTAAATGATTTGTGTCAAAATATTAAGTTTTTGTTTGAAGTGAGTTGTTTTTGAAGTTGATGGTTTAATGTTGGTATGAGTTTGATCCTAATGACAACCTAGAAAGTGTTTTGACAAGCTCAAAATGATAATAAACATGGGTTTGTTTGTTGTTTTTGATACCAATAACTAAAAGCATGTTTTGCATTAATTTCAAACCATTTAGTGCTTATAGCCCAAAATACAAAATCAGACAATGTCTTGAAGTTTGTTCTTTTGAAGTTGTGACAAAAGCGTTGAGCTGTTTTGACAATAGCGTTGCACTGTTTACTATAACAGTGTTGAAGTATTTACAAAAGCGTTGAAGTTTGAAAAAAGTGTTGAACTATTATAAAAAAAGCATTGATTTGTAAATTTTTGTTTTCTCTAGCAAACGTATCGAGATGTGAAAAAGTGTCTACTTGCAAATAGAAGCATTGTTTTAATAAAAACAAAAGCGTTAGTTTGCACAAAAGCATCGTACTATCAAGAAAAATGTGTCGATCTGTCAAAGGATATTTAAAGTGTGATTTGATCTAGGTGTTTAAAGTTTTAATTTTTCAAAAACATAGTATACAACATGTAAATTGGCTTGATTGGGTGATTGTATGCTTTTCATGTGTCCTTTTTCCACAAGGCCACATTAATAAATTTCACAAGGTCTCCATAAGAAAACACACCATGAAGTTCAACCTATTTAGTGGTATTACAAGGATGTCCAACTATAGTAGGTTCACCACACTTACATGTTAATCTAAACCCAAGGAATGGGTAAGTAGAGTATGCTAAGGTCGTGTACCACCTTAACACCCCTCACCTTTAAAGAACTAAGTTCTAACAAGATACCTTATCACCTCAACCAAGGACTAGACATGGTGAGTAACTTCTCGTGAGGATGCTATCATGACAAACCACTATAGAAGATGTTCAATAGGTCTTAGGCTTCTAAAACATTTGACTCATGTGGGTGGAACTTTGTGAACACCACCGACTACACAAACATCTCCTCGTGTTCGAAACCACTCAAGACCATTAGTGAAAGTCTAGTTAGTTACACGTGCAAATCGAACTATAGCTTTTTCTCTCATCTAATTTTTATAGTGCATTGGAAAAAATCGCTTGAGGTAAAACCCTAAGGTGATGAAATCCTTAGGAAAGCCTCCTAAGAAAAAAGGGAAGGATTCATGTTGCTATGTTTTTGTCACCCAAGATCACACATAGCACAAGGGGAGAGGATAGATAGATAACTCCTTTGGCTAAAATGAAAATAAAATGCAAGTGAAAGATGCTTCTCTTCACCCAAGTTCACACAAGGCATGAGGGGAGAGGATACACATCTAAAACCTACCAATCACATAATACAAAGCACTCACAATATTCATTTTAAGTGTGCACCAAGGATCAAATATTTGGTTCATTTTAAGCACCAAATCCAAAGCATGCAAGTTTTATTTTTCTTTTTAAACCCAAAGGAAAGATGACTTCATTTTAAAAACAAAGGAATGATGTAAGTTGTGTTGTTCTTTTTATAACCCAAAAGAAAGATGACTTCATTTTAAAGAACACCAAAATTTAAACGTTCCTAGATTAAAATCCATAATGATCAAAATCACTAGTTATGTTCGAACTCCTCCAATCGAAGTTTTCAATAAAAAAATAAATGAAATTGGATAAAAATCCCTAAACTAGCTCTCCATTTTACCATACAAAAGTGTTGAATTGTTCTTAAAAAGGCATCAGGTTGTTAAGTGCAAAAGCATTGAGATTTCACAAAAGCATCAACCTTTGACATGCGTGTCATATTGGTCAAAAGATAAAAGCGTCAAAGGATAACAAGGGAATTGGGATGTCTAGTTATAGAAGCGTCGAAGGAAGCAATAGCGTCATGTTGTTGGTTTGGAAAAAGCGTCAAAGGAAGAAATAGTGTCGACCTTTATGCAACATCGTCAATCTTTGACTTGAAAAAGTGTCAGGCTATCCTCTTGAACCTCCAATTATCCGATAAAAATAAAAAAAATGATATTGGATGAGGAACTTGGGGTCCCTCCGAGCATGCCAAAATGTAAGTATATGAAGTCAATTGATCAACTAACAATGAAATAAAGCACATTAAACAAGTAATTGATAAATTAAGAATAATACTCCAATGAAATTTAGTTAACATGGCTAAAATAATTCAAATAACATCACAGAAATCTAAATTCTTAGACAATTGAAACAAGTAACCAACAAACCTCCAATCCCATTAAGAATTAAATGCAAATTTGGTGTGATATGGATGTGGATTGCTCAAATTTTCCTAATCCATGTTGTTGCAAAAGCTTGATGATGATTGATGAAGGTTGATTCACACAAAAAGATCTCTAATTTCTCAAGGATGAGTAATCAATTTGAGAGAGTAACTTTGCATAAGGTTGTGAATATTGATATGAAAATGACTTGGTATTTATAGAATTTTGAGATATTGATAAGTGGTGAGGATTCAAAATGTTAATTAATGGATGATATTGAATTGAAGATGAAGACATGGATCAAGTGTTTGATAATTCACAAGACATGGATCAAGGATTAGATTAAGGGTTCATAATCCATGAGAGACTCAACAATATCCCTTAATTTTAAGAATTATGTTGGAGGGAAGAATTCAAATTTGAAAAGAGAAATGAGAATATTCTCTGAATGATTGGATGAAAATTAGTCAATTAAATAATTTAGAAAACTATTTAATTATGCAAATTGGAAGAATTAGGAACTTTAATTAAACAATTGAAAATTATTTAATCAAGTGGGATTTTTAGCATTTAATTAAATAATTTGACATTATTTAATCAAAACAGGAGAAAAATGGTAAATTATGATGAATTAATTCAAATAAACTTAATTGTTTGATTGATAGGAGAATAAAGTGAACTTAACTAAATAATTGGGCATTATTTAATTAAATAGAGTTAGGTAAATTATGCGTGAAAATGGTGATAATAAGTGAAATCAGGTGTGTGATATACTTAGGAAATTTTTAGGTGTCTACATTTTTCCCCTCTTTAAAGTGATGTACCTATTATGTTGCTTCAAAGAATTGATGTTGCTTGGATCAAAATTTAAAGAATTTTCTAATTTTTTCTTGATGCCCCATCGGGCATGCCAAAATGTAAGTGTATGAAGTCAATTGATCAAATAACAATGAAATAAAGTACATTAAACAAGCAATTGATCAATTAAGAACAATATTCCAATGAAATTTAGTTAACATAGCTAAAATGATTCAAATAACATCAAAGCAATCTAAATTCTGAGAAAATTGAAACAAATAACTAGAAAACCTCCAATCCCATTGTGGATTGAGTGCAAATTTGGTGTGATATGGATGTGGATTGCTCAAAGTTTACCTAATCCATGTTGTTGAAAAAGCTTGATGATGATTGATGAAGGTTGATTCACACAAAAATCTCTCAAATTGTTCAAAGGTGAGTAATCAATTTGAGAGAGTAACTTTGCATAAGGATGTGTATTGAATTGTTATGAAAATGGCTTGGTATTTATATATTTTTGAGATATTGATCAATGCTGAGGATTAAAAATGCTAATCAATGGATGAAATTGAATTGAGGATGAAGACATGGATCAAGAATTAGATCAAGGGTCAATAATCCATGAAAGACTCAACAATATCCCTTAATTTTAGGAATTATGTTGGAAATATTTTGAGTTGGAGGGAAGAATTCAAATTTGAAAAAGGAATATTCCATGAGAATATTCTTTGAGTGATTGGAGGAAAATTAGTCAATTAAACAATTTAGAAAATCATTTAATTGTACAAGTTGGAAGAATTGAGATATTTAATTAAATAATTGTGAATTAGTTAATCAAGAGGGATTATTAGCATTTAATTAAATAACATTACATTATTTAATCAAAAGGGGAGAAAATGACGAATTAATCAAATAACCTTAATTATTCGATTAATAGGAGAATAAAGTGAACTTAATTAAATAATTGAACATTATTTAATTAAATAGAGGAGTTAGGTGAATTATGAGAGAAAATGGTGTTAATAAGCAAAATCAAGATGGTGATATACTCAAGGCATTTTTAGGTGTCTACAGTATGGTTGGCTACTAACACAATATAAAAGTTGACGAATTTACAAAAAATTACCCCAACTAAAATATTCACAAGGAGAATAATGTAGATCTTCTTACAAATTGACTAACAAGATTACTTTAGACTAAAAACAATTATCAATGTTTGGAGATTTTTTCTACATATATTAGGATGTGCATAAAAGAATAAAAAAAAAAATGTTTTAAACTATAAAATGTAAAAGATTTAAACATTTAAAAATATAATTATATTTACAATACAAATAAACTATCTAAACTAGACAAGATCTAAGTATCTTTAATATACTCTCTAACTTATCTGTCTTGAGAAAACCATTAACATTTAGTGCAATTAATCAAACTAAGAACTTGATAGACTTGTGGATTTTTACTCTACAAAGTGATTCCATAATGTCAAAATTGAGAAGGAAAAAACTCATATATTTATTGGAAACATTGCCACACATCAATGTAATAGCATTATTTATTTAAATATTTAACTATAGGAGGTGGAAATAAATATTAAAGATATCCTATTACTATAAATAATATTAATTACTTGTGGTTCTAGGGGATAATAAGCTATTTACTAGAGAAAATTAAATTAGTTGATCTATGTTGACATGTGGTACTTCTCCTTGCCAATATTCTTCGTTCTATCATCACTCTTTGGTGGCTCTCAAAAACTCCCTTGGTCTAAAAACATTTCAATTTGATGTGAATAATGTGGTGTAAACAAAGCTTGGTTTCACTTTCACTTTCTCTTCATTATTTTAAGTCTCCCAATAACTTCAATAGACAATTCTAAAAGAGGTAACCTATTGGATTTCACCATGCTCTTCAAGTCTTGTTTTTTATGTGTTCTCTATTTTTTTAATTGAGAGAAAACATTAGGAAAAATATAAATAATGATGATCCCTATCAATGCGATCAAGAAGGATAGATTTTCAACCATTAATTATGGTGTTGTACATGCATCACTTGTAATTCCAATAAGATAAAACATATAATGGTTGAAGAGGACAATTTCCAATTTCAATGATAATAGCTATGATAGAATGAACAAGGAATTATGCAAGCAATGGAAAGACATGAAATATGATGTTCAAGACATACTAGAAGAGTTAAATGTCTTAACTTTTAATCACCCAATATTTATCATATATCAAAAGTATAGAACTAGTTAGAGAATTATAACTCTAAGGGATAGTGTGCAATCTCTAATAATTTTTAGTCATAAAGGTCTTCTCTGCAAGGCTATCTTGGAGAAAAAACTAATTATACTTAGGTCTATTGCATGATCAATGTCAACATGTGGTTATGAACAACCAAATGTAGGTCATTTCCAATCTATTGGTATTTCCTTGATGAAATATCATTACCATAGTGGGCATGGGGGGGTGTTGGGAAAATTTGACTCCTCCACGATGCAATCATGGAGTTAAAGATCAACCTCAAAACCTAGCTTTATGTTTCTCAAGAATTTTGTTAGAAACTTGTAGTATGAGATTGTTGCCAAAATTTGGGATTACATTTCCACATATAGCTATGTGGCCCTACTTTGGAAAATTCTAGATTTAAACATAAAAATGGCTCTGAGTTGACTTTTTTACTACATTTGAGAAGGAAATTATACATAATCATGCATGCATGATTGGAGAAATTTGAAAATAATTCTCGAGTATTAATTATGTTGAACAATGTTTGGTCTACTGAAGAAGGATTACTATAAAAAATAGGTCTCCATGTCGATACAAACTCCACCTACAAAATCCTTATCAACACCTAAAATTGAGAAGTTTAGAATTGATGGAAGAACATCCTATTGAGGCATATTATCAAAAGAAGATATTAGGAAGCTTTTCTTTCATCACACCTCTCCAAATGACTAGTTTCTCAATGAGCTCAAAGAGGTTGCTCATTGCATAGTCAATGATTGTAAGAAACTAATCCTATCTATAGAGACAACTGGCAAAGCCATGGATAATGTAAAAAAGCATGCCAATAATTGGAAGGAAAAACTAGAGAAGATACATGAGGTGGATTTCCAAAGCAATGTGCATTCGGGTCCATGAGCGATCAACACCAACCAAATTTTTTTTGGTTTGGTTTTGTTATTTTGTTTTCGTTTTACTTTTGCTTGGGAAATTCATTCTTATTTCAGTGGTTGTTTGAAGTAGAATTGGTTGACATTGTTTCTTTTGAATATCAAATAGATTTAATTTCATTTACTCTTGTCACATCTTAATTGAGCTAATCATACATGGTGATGTTATGTCATTGTTTCACTATTGTGATATTCAATAAAAAGAAATACACAAGATGAGGAAGTTAAGGGGTCAACAACCAAACTGATTTAAAAATTGGAAATTAAAAAAAATAAAGATATTGTATGGGGCCGATTCAAATTGTCAAATATTTCCAAAAGAACTTGACTGAAGTCCATTCAGTTTGATAAAGAAAACCATTCAAATTCTTAGGGAAATGAAATGGAATGCTAGTAGAAATAAAAAGAGGAGAAGGAGCGGCTAAAGGGGGCGACAGATAGAAAGAAAATTAACTCTACCCTGCCCATGAGAAAATGGGATTCATAGTGTCACATATTGGGCGTATATTGTGGAACATCTAGAGTTGAATGCAGTGCGTGATATTTAATAAAAAAATCTACACTAGGGAAGAACTTGCATGGAGGTGCATCTGTAGAAAGAGTAACCACATGGAGGATGAGGATGAATTGGAGACATTTAGAAGGGGCGTGAATTTATCTATGGAACAACAGGAAGTTTCAAATGCCACGATGGCATCGATTTTGAACAAGAGTATATCGAAAGATTGTTGAAATTGATATGGCAAGAAGGGAATGGAGATAAGGCATCAAGAAATCGCTTGGAATAAGATGGATTGAGAAAAGTCTCACAGGAACAGTTGTTAATTGTTTGGAAATTTAGAAGTCTAGTGGAGTGAGTGCATAAGTGGCACCACAATCTTAATTTATTTATGCTTGAATTTCATTTAACAATTCGATTCCTGGAGAAGGATGTTGGATATAAGTTGAAGAACAATGATAAAAGATGAAGATGGGTATTGAAGAGGCAATTGGAAATGCCTTGAATATTCCTAAAGTTCGAGTGTAGACCAACGCGTGAGGTGGAAAAAATGTTTGCAAAGTAGAAAGACAACCTCTTTAAGTGAGGAAGATTATTGGTGGAAAGATAGCAAATGGGAGGAAGGATATGAGAATGCATAAAAAAATTCACGTCACAGTTTGGAACTGAGTCAATCCATGTGATATGGCATAATTGCATATGGGAGTCTAACCAGAGCATCGTGAGGGAAGAAGAGTCGCAGTTGATAAATTGAAAGGCAATGGAGTTTCTTGTGCTTTATAATGTATTAAGTGAAATCTATTTTTAATAAAGTTAATTGTTTACTTGCAAGTTGAAATATATGGATTGTAATCGATTAAAATTGACACAAGTTATTGTTAATTTTGGTTTAATCATTTTCTAAGTCGTTGTAATATGGGATTTGGGAGTTGTGTGAGAGATTATGTGTTTTCTTCTTCATCAATTGGTAACAGAGCAAGTGGTCTTGAGTGTGGAGAGGATCCACCAAGACCTATGGGTGAAGAGGGAAGTGAGCAGAGATTTTGGGGGCAAAAGCAAATCGCCAAATGTGAGGCAGCTTGTGACAGAACCTGTGGATAGTAGAAGCATGAGTGAAGTCCAAAAGTATCGTTGTAGATGTAGAGAGTCCTGACGATTAAGGGCTAGAAAGTGCAAAATTGGAAGCATGAGTGAGAAGCTCAAAAGCATCGTTGCAGGTGAGCGGAGTCCCGAATTGTTGAAAGTAGAAAGCGTAGAGGAAAGTGTTGTGTGATGGAAGATTACAACAGACAAAGTGGAATCTTTGTGAGAATTGAGGTACGATTGTAGCATGGAGGTTGCAAGGGCGAGTTACAGAGAAGACATGCTGGAGGAGGGCATGGAGAGAAGAAGATGAAGAATTTGGTGGAGGAGGTCGGGCTATTGGGCAGAGGAGGTTAGGTTTTCAGTGGAGGAGTTCACTGGAGATTGTTTGCAATCTCAAAGGGTGGTTCTATCACTTGACTCCCTTTGTGAGCTCATGCTCACAAATTTCTTACCCAACGTGTCTGATGCAATAGCATTCGGGTCCATGAGGGATCAACATTGACCAAAAAAAAATTCGGTTTGGTTTTGTTGTTTTGTTTTCATTTTTCTTCCACTTGGGCAATTCATTTCAGTTTGGTGGTCATCTGAAGCAGAATTGGTTGAAATTGTTTCTTTTGAATATCAAAAAGATTTAATCTCATTTACTCTCATCACATCTTAATCAAGTTGATCATACATGATAATGTTATGTCATTGTTTCACTATTGTGATATTCAATAAAGATAAATACACAAGACGAGGAAGATGAGGGGTCAACAAGAAAATAGATTAAAAAATTAGAAATTAAAAAAAAAATATATTGTATGTGGATGATTCAAATTGTCAAATATTTCTAAAAGTACTTGACTGAAGTCCATTCAGTTTAATAAAGAAAACCATTCAAATTCTTAGGGAAATGAAATGAAACACCAACAAAAATAAAAAGAGGAGGAGCGGCTAAAGGGGGCAACAGAAAGCAAGAAAATTAACTCTACCCCACCCATGAGAAAATGGGATTCATAGTGTCACATATTGGGCGTATATTATGGAACATCCAGATTTGAACACAGTGTGAGATAGTCAATAGAAAAAAATTGTGCCAGGGAAGAACTTGCATGGAGGTGCATCTATAGAAAGAATGACTGCGTGGAGGACGAGGATGAATTGGAGACATTTAGAAGGGGCATGACTTTATCTATGGAACAACAAGAAGTTTCAAATGCCACGATGGCGTCGATTTTGAAGAAGAGTATATCGAAAGATTATTGAAATTGACATGACTAGAAGGGAATAGAGACAAGGGATGAAGACATTGCTTGGAATAAGATGGATTGAGAAAAGTCTCGCAAGAACAATTGTTAATAGTTTGGAAATTCAGAAGTGTAGTGGAGTGAGCGCATGGGTGGCACCACAATCTTAATTTATTTGTGCTTGAATTTCATTTAACAATTCGATGCCCGGAGAAGGATGTTGGATATAAGTTGAAGAACAACGATAAAAGATGAAGATGGGTATTGAAGAGGCAATTGGAAATGCCTTGAATATTCTTGAAGTTCGAGTGTAGACCAGCATGTGAGGTGGACAAAATGTTTGCAGAGTAGAAATACAACCTCTTTGAGTGAGGAAGATTATTGGTGGAAAGATAGCAAATGCGAGAAAGGATATGAGAAGGCATAAAAAAAGCACATTACAGTTTGGAACTGAGTCGAGCCATGTGATATGTTGTCATTGCATATGGGAGTCTTGTTAGGAAAAAGGTGTGTTGCACACCTTGCATAATATATTTAATGTAATTATTCTTGGGGTCACTTTATGTTGCATGTAACATTGGGGCATAAGTTAAGTTGCTAAAATGTAATTATTTATTATTGGGGAAAATAAATAAATAAAATACCCAATATTAAATAAGGGGACATGGTTTTGTGTAATGCCACTTAGTGGTTTTGTGAGAGCTTGCTTCTATAAAAGCAACCACAAAGGTAGTTATTGTGAGATACAATTTTTGCATGTTAGTTCTAGTTAGCATTTGTGAGGGTTTGAAGCATGGCACAGGATGTGTGGTTGCATGCTTGTTCACATGGATTGCTTGGAGAGGGCTTGTTTCTTCAATGGTGTTCATGGAGACTTAAAAGATGTATTGTAATATTTATTGTTGAATAATATATGAAAGATGAATGCTTTTGGAGGCCTGGTTTTTTTCCCTCTTGAGGGTTTTCTCAGGGTATATCTTGTGTCATATTTTCATGGGTGTGTTGTTTATTCTCTTGCATGTGGATTTTGAATACTTAGATGCATAGATTTCTCTTATGGGTTATGTGAAAATTGTCTTTAAATGGTTGCAAGTTTCCAACAAGTGGTATTAGAGCTTTGGTTGTGGTTGTATAACTCTTGGTTGAGAAAAATCTTGTTTAAGTTTGAATCTATGCATTGCATGTGAGAATCAAAGGCATGACAAGATATGAGGGTTTTGCAAATTGTTTATTGCAGATCTGAGGGTTTTGGGTTTGCTGTTTTGATGGGTTGTTTACAAATTTGGGGTGTGAGAAATTTTGGGTGAAATAGGTTTCTTGGTTTTGCATTCAAGTAGGGGTTTTGTGGGGGGAAATTTACAGATAATCTCCTGGCTCAAAATAGACCTCACAGTTGGATCTGGGTTGGCTGAGAGATGAAAATTGATATTTAATTTGCCCTATTTTGGTTATTGGAAAAAAATGCAATTTTTTTTTATAAAATCCCCATTTTTACAGGTCGTACAAATAAATTTTATTCTAAAAAAAATGAAAAAATTAAATTCTTGTCAATTTAAAAAAGCCATGCAAAAATGAAAAATTAAAATTAAAATCATTTTTTAAAGGGGGGGCGATGAAAAGTTTTTTTTTAAAAATATATATAAATAATTTTGGGGGGAAGGGGGGACAACGTCGACTCCCAACCCCTGACCAACAGTCGTACCCCCTACAGGGCTGTCGACACCTGTAGGCAAGTATCGTCTGGTGGCTTGCCGCCGGTGCAATACCGGCCTATAGGTACCACCAACAACCTGCCAGGCGGGCCCCATTGGTACTACCTTAACCGTCGACGTTTTTTAAAAAAGCTTTTAAGTTTTTTTAAATAAAAAACCTTTGCTTTATTATAATATCCAGCATTTTGGAAAAATCCGCCCATAGAAATTTTTTGAAGGCTGACCTATATCATTTTGAAAAATGGAAAATTAAATCAAAATTTATAAAATTTCGGGTCTGCCACTAGTTTGGGCAGCACCACTCAAGTGGGGTTGCCGCTCAACCACTTAAAAAAGTTTTCCTTGAGTTTAAACTGTTGTTTTACTTCGGAGGGGCATAACTTTCTTCCAAGTTGTTTGTTTTTCAACTTCTTGGACTCATTGGAAAGCTGACTCAGTGCTCTACGCTGTGGCGACAGTGATTTTCCGATATTTTATATTTTTATAGTTTTTTTTAGCTGGAAGTTAGGTGTTTGTTTTGAGCTTTGAGAGGTGATATCCGGTGCATACAGAGTCAAATTTTGGACTTCAAATAGTCAACTAAAAGCTTATTAAGAGAAATACGTAATGGATCAGGTTTAGAGATATTTTGGCATGGTTTATTTGGTGTTTTCTTTATCTAAGTTGTTTATGGGTTTCTTTGACTATGGTGATATTATGAGTTTACGGATGATTGGATCTTGGAGATTTGATGTTGGATTCATTGTATGCTCAGTAGTACATCTCATATTATTCTCTTATTCGACATGGTTATTAGTATATGGTTGGATTTGTATGTTGCATTATTGTATCTATAAGTTGTGCAATGTTGTAGCGGTCTATACTTACATGTTGCATTTATGACTTGGACATGGGTTGTCTTTGCCCATTGATATTTCAATGTTGATGCATGTTCAGTTTTGGTGGATTTGTTTAGTCACTTAGTTTGCTGGTTTTTTTGTCATGTTGAGGAGGTGAGATGGTATTACCAGGTACAACCATGATATGAGATCTATGTAGTTGACTATGTTTATGTAGATATGTGGACACAGTTGGGTTGAGTTGTTGGTACATTTGGTGGTGTGTTTGGTTCCTTAACTATGGTACTTGAATAAGGAAATGTTTAAAAAATCATATCAAAGGTTGATTTGGTGTTTGAGTCATTTGTTCTATATGGTTATTCTCTTGGATATATTAGTCTGCAATTTACTGATGTGATGATTAGTTTGTATGTTTTAGTGATTGGATCTACAAGTCATGCAGGTTGTGGATTAGCTACCCATTTTACTTGTAGTGGGATTACTTGGTTGTGGATTATCTTTATTCACTAGGTTTGATTCATTGTTGTTGTACACTTTGATAGTTGGCCTTATTTTTTGGTCATTTGTACATTGGTATGTATGTTTAGAGATGAGAGGATGGATGTTTCTTATAGTACCTGGACAATTGTTTTTGGAACTTGTAGCATGTGGTTTATTATGATGTCATGGATAGCTTGGTTACACTTTTTAGTGGGAGATTTTGACAGTGATGGATTGGTGGTGATTGGATATGTTTATGATGTTTTGGCAGTTTTAGGTATCTTCTTGGCTTAGAGATTTTAGTTCTACTTGTTATGTTACTAAAATTTTAGTTGTGTGTGTAGACCTAGATGATCTTCATGGAGAGGATGGCAGTCATGATGCCATGTGTGACTCGGTATCACAGTTCAGTGGAAGTTGTTGGTAGTGATGTGGATTCACCATTTGATGGTGGGTGGTCTTTTGTTGTGATTGTTGGTGTCATGGATGGACTCTTGGATTCTACTTTTATGTAGTGATGGTTTATTGGCATCTTTGGTTTCATTGACAGGGGATGGTTTTATTCATATTGATTACATATGTTGATTCTTGGTTTAGGGTGTTATTATATTATGTCATAGTCTACTCTTGATTATATGTTAGAGTTTTGGCATGGTACTTGTTCTCTTGAGACCAGGATGTATGCATTGTTGTATGATATATCCTATTAGGAGATAGTTAGATCATGTTGTCATGTTATGTTCCTAATTCATGATTGGAGTTTTGACATTGATCTTGTGAGGTTCTCTTGGTATTGGGTACATTAACATTTGCTTGATTATTTCATGATGATGCTATATTGCATTTGGAATTTGGCATGGATTAGTTGTTTTTACAGGTACTCATGGATACTTGGAGACATAGGTGAGGATTGAGTTCTCTTGTGGTTAGAGACATGGGTTGAGATGGTTACTCTTGATGAGATTTCAGCAGGAAGTTTGAGGAGCCTACACCTTGGTTGGACATGAGTTCAACATGGACCTACAAGGAGAGTGTTCTTGGATGAGTCATGATGACTTGGATGTCTTGGAGGAGCATTCTCATTCCTCACTCTTGGTCTACTTGGCGATTTCACTTGAGAGGTATTGCTCATTGTTACTTGTAGGTGCTTTATGTTTATGCTTTATCTTCTCATGCATAATTGATCTTGAGCCATGGATATGTGGTTTTGAAGGGTTCATTTTAGGAGTGTTGGCATGTTTATCTCCTTATGCATTGTGATTACATTCATTGATGTTGAGTTTAGGAGATGTATTGGGCTTATTTCCTTCATTGGGAATGTATTTAGTTTGATCTTCTTTGGTTATGAGAGGCTTACATCCATGTTGATTACATGATACATATGTTATATTTGATCTTGGTGGTTGAAAAATTGGGTGTTGTTATGAATTTTCTTTTGGGTTGTTGTGGAGGAGATCATACTTGACACAGTTGGCTTTTAGAGGTGTATGTAGGATATTTTTCTATAGGTATATGATTTATAGGTTTGCATATCATCATGGATGATTCCTTGGTTCTACATGACGTTTATTACACTTTCTATATGATGCTATTGGTAGACTTGGTATGCCTTGATCTTTTTCAGATTTGTATTACCCATGTAGTGGGAGCTCTTGGATGTGTATATCATTCTTTGACAGGTTTTGCACATGGAGTTTATGATTGCAGTTTATGGGTGTATATCTTTATGGAATGAGTTTACTATGTGTTGTATACCTTGGAGGTATGGATAGTTGGATGTATTGGCACTTGCTGTGGGTGTTATTTCAACTTTGGGTTTTTGTATCTTGACAACTACTGGTGCATATTGATACTTTTGGATTGAGTTTTTGTGTTTGGGATATTAGTTGAGGCAGGACTTATGCTTCGTTGTGACAGATAGTGTGGCTTCTCTATTGGATGGATTATTATCTTTTTGCATTGGCATGATGGAGTATGAGAGCATTCATGCTTGGGATGGTGGTCACTTTGATTCTTTTTGTAGGTATCTTGATGGAGCACATGGAGCACATTGATTACATGATGGTATATGTGGCTATATGGATTGCTAATTTGATTCATGTTTTGAGGTTACTTGTTCCCCTTATGCAATGTATACAACAAGTGGGAGAATGTTAGGAAAAAGGTTTGTTGTACACCTTGCATAATATATTTAATGTAATTATTCTTGGGCCACTTTATGTTGCATGTAACATTGGGACATAAGTTAAGTTGCTAAAATGTAATTATTTAATATTGGGGAAAATAAATAAATAAAGCACCCAATATTAAATAAGGGGACATGGTTTTGTAATCTCATAGTTTCAGTCGCATGGTTTTGTGTAATACCACTTAGTGGTTTTGTGGGAGCTTGCTTCTATAAAAGCAACCACAAAGGTAGTTATTGTGAGATGCAATTTTTGCATGTTAGCTTTGGTTAGCATTTGTGAGGGTTTGAAGCATGGCACAAGATGTGTGGTTGCATGCTTGTTCACATGTATTGCTTGGAGAGGGATTGTTTCTTCAATGGTGTTCATAGAGACTTAGAAGATGTATTGTAATATTTATTGTTGAATAATACATAAGAGATGGATGCTTTTGGAGGCTATATTTTTTCCTTCTTGAGGGTTTTCCCAGGGTATATCTTGTGTCATATTTTCATGGGTATGTTGTCTATTCTCTTGCATGTGGATTTTGAATACTTAGATGCATAGATTTCTCTTATGGGTTATGTGGAAATTGTCTTTAAATGACTACAAGTTTCCAACAAGTCTAACCAGAGCATCGTGAGGGAAGAAGAAGAGTCGAAGTTGATGAATCATAAGGCAATGGAGTTGTTTGTGCTTTGTAATGTATTTGGTGAAATATGTTTTAATAAAGTTAATTGTTTACTTGTAAGTTGAAATTTATGGATGAGCAATTGTAATCGATTAAAATTGACACAAGTTATTGTCAATTTTGGTTTAATTGTTTTCTGAGTCGTAATCTGTAATTTGGGAGTTGTGTGAGATCTTGTGTGTTTCTTCTTCATCATGTTTTGTGAAAAGTGAAACTAAGTGATACCTAATCATGTCAAACATTTGTTCTTGTATATATCAAAATAAAATATATACATAATTTTAAATATATATGTACACATAAATAAACTACATATATACATAAATATAAAAATATATGCATACTTAAATAAATAAAAAAACATATATATAAATATAATTAATAATATATATATATAAATTATAAATATACATAAACAAATAAAGTACATACATACATACATATACATACACACATACATACATATATATAAAAAAAAAAATGTATACACAAATAAGAATATATACACATAAATAAATAAAATATATGTACACATAAATAAATAAAATGTATACATAAATAAAATATACATGTATAAATAAATAAAATTTATACATAAATAAATAAAATATATAAATGAACAAATAAAATGTATACACATAAATAAAAAATATGTATATGTATAAATAAAATGTATATATACATAAATTTTTTTTTGATCCATAAGACGTAGCCAAGGCTGCCCAGATTTTTATTAAATCATAAAAAAGCAAATAAGAATAAACAAATAAATATATATACATAAATAATATATATATAAATTATAAATATACATAAACAAATAAAGTACATACATACATACATACATACATATATATAAAAAAAAAGTATACACAAATAAGAATATATACACATAAATAAATAAAATATATGTACACATAAATAAAAAAAATGTATACATAAATAAAATATACATGTATAAATAAATAAAATTTATACATAAATAAATAAAATATATAAATGAACAAATAAAATGTATACACAAATAAAAAATATGTATACATAAATAAAACGTATATATACATAATTTTTTTTTTGATCCATAAGACGTAGCCAAGGCTGCCCAGATTTTTATTAAATCATAAAAAAACAAATAAGAATAAACAAATAAATATATATACATAAATAATATATATATAAATTATAAATATACATAAACAAATAAAGTACATACATACATACATACATATATATAAAAAAAAATGTATACACAAATAAGAATATATACACATAAATAAATAAAATATATGTACACATAAATAAAAAAAATGTATACATAAATAAAATATACATGTATAAATAAATAAAATTTATACATAAATAAATAAAATATATAAATGAACAAATAAAATGTATACACAAATAAAAAATATGTATACATAAATAAAACGTATATATACATAATTTTTTTTTTGATCCATAAGACGTAGCCAAGGCTGCAGAGATTTTTATTAAATCATAAAAATGCAAGTACAAAAGGCCAATCAGGCCAAAGAAGAGGAAAGAAGAGCCACAAAGAACCAATAATATTTTTAGGAAAAGAAGGAGATCCAAAGAGAAGTTAGAAAATAGAAAAGCTAAGAGAAGAGCAAGGGACACATATCCCTACAGGAGACAAAAGAGAAACTCATACAGAGCAAACATGCAATAACCCAGGCCCAAGATAAGCTAGGCTCTTTTCCTATGCCGAGAGAGAAGGACCTCCATAGTCCATTGAGATCCCTCATCCACAACATCCATTCCTTCAATATGAAGCTTTTCAGCATCTGATTTCTTCCCTTTTGTTTTTGCTATCCCGCAATCTGGTTTGATTTTGCTGCAGTCCCTTTGAGCAATCCCAAGATTTCGAGAGGGAGTCAAAACAAAGTTAGGTTTGAAGCTATCAAAATTATCTTCTAGCTCATCCATAAAGGGGTAAGTGCCATCTAAGTCGGAGCCATCCTCCTTAGAGACAGGTAGTGGAACCTCAACGGTGTTGAGGACAGGATCGACAATATTGACGACTGAAGCAGCATGAGGATGGGAAGTGGGCACAACATAAGGCACGGGATCAGACCCAAGGGCAGAGTCAAAGGACAAGAATTTTCCATGATTCTGCCAGATAAAATCAACATCAGGGGTACTAGATTTTTTAACCCATTTTTTAAGACTAATATATCGAGTGCCAGATAAATGCTTAAAAGTGCAGGCCTCAACTTTATGCCCCAAATTGTTGCAGCGGAAACACCTGAAAGGTAACCCCTCAAAGTCTAGGAATTGCATCTAACTGCCCATGGATGAATGAATCCGAACTTAATGAGGAAGAGGATTGGAGATGTCCACCAAAGCGCAAACCCTGATAAACCTTTGTGATGGGGTAGTCTCTGCCATATCCAATTTAATGAACTCTCCCACTTGATTGATCAAATTTTTAATGAGATCAGAAGATCGTAAAACCAAAGGCAAGTTGTAGAGCCTGATCCACATAGGGACGACTATGATCCTTGCAGTGGCAGGGTCCAAAAAAGGGGTCCATGGGGAAAGAAAAATGCTTGAGGTCCCGAAAAACCATGGACCATTTTGAACCACAAAATTCTGATCCTCAATCGATTTAAAGGAAAGCAGGAAAAATCCAAAATCTAGAGGATCAACCGTGAGAGGGGAGAGATTAATCCAAGTGCACTTAGCCCAATCCAAAATTGAATCAAGAGACAGACGCCTGCACATGAACCTAAGAATCAAGGAACGAGCACCAATAACGGCAGAGATTTCACCAATACATTCGTCAGAGATGAGGAGATCGACAGGTTCATCAGAGCAAGAAACAACCGCATCCCCGACAAAGAAAGGAGATCCCCCATCACACTGCCCAGGATTTGTGATAGGAGGATCCTTAATAGGAGAGGCAATAGGAATTAATGACGAAGGAGGAGAAGAACTAGGGTTTACTAGCTGAATCAGAGCCAAACAAAAATCATTGCATTCATGATAAGGATTCGATCCATTTTTGCATTTTGATTGAGTACCGGGAGCCAGGTCGAGGGAATCCTTCTCCACATTATGATCCACACCCCTCCCAGCACCCAGCGGGTCAAAGGTCAGAGCGGAGGTCAACAGGCTCGCATTCTGCTGAGAAAGAGCAGAAGACCTGAGGGCATACCAACGCTTCCCATCTCCTACTTTCACACGACCTGATTTCTTCCTTGCATCCGCCACCGATTTCTTACATTTGGCCGAAACCCTGGTCCTCTCCCCATCGCACAACACCTACTCTGTTGCACTCGCGCCTGCACCATCATTGGCAGAGTCGCGGGGGTTTGTAGAGCCCCCACACACTTTGCCCTATAAGCACATATATATACATAATTAAAATATACATATATATAAATAAAACATACATATGCATAAATAAAATACATATATAAATAAATAAAATGCATACATAAATAAATAAAGTGTACACAAGTAAATAACTTAAATGTACACATAAGTAAATAACTAAATATAGTTACGTCTCCAACCTGATCAATGTCAACACATAGGTATGGACAACCAAATAGAGGTCATTGTTGATTTGTTGGTACATTCTTGACTAAATATCATTGCCATAATGGGAACGGGGGCATTGGAAAAAATCAACTCCTCCATGATGTATTGATGGAGTCAAAGATCAAATTAAAAATATGGCTTTATGTTTCTCAAGAATTTTATGTTAGAAACCTACACTATAAAATTGCTAGAATTTGGGAGTACATTTCCACAAATAGTTATGATGGCTCCAAGGTGAATTTTTTAATACATTTGAGAAGGAAATTGTGTAGATATGTGCATACATGATTTGAGAACGATTTTTTTTAGAGTAGTTTAATTTAGTTGGACACTGTTTGGTCTTTCAAATAAGGATTGTTGTAAAAAATGGGTCTCCTTATTGGCACAAACTCCACTTGAAAAATATTTCTCAATACCCAAAATTGAGAAGTTTTGGAATCTATGGAAGCATATCCTATTGAGGTAGAGTCATTATCAAAAGAAGACAGCATGAATCTTTAATTTTGTCATGCCTCTCCAAATGACCAGTTTTCCTATGGGCTCAAAGAAGTTGCTCGTTCAATAGTTGATGAATACTAAGAAACTATCGTTAGCTATAGAAACAATTAGAAAAACCATGACTAATGTGAAAAAACATGTCAATAATTAGAAGGAAAAACTAGAGAAGATACATAAGGTGGGTGTCCAAAGCAATATTTTATGAAATTGAAATTAAGTGATGCCTAATAATGCCAAATGTATGTTCATGTATATATAAATAAAATATTACATAAATAAAATATATAAACATACTTAAGTAATATATATATATATATATATATTTAAATAATATAGACATAAATAATATACATATATAAATAAAATGTATACATAAATAAAATATACATATACATAAATAAAATATACATATATAAATAAAATATATGAAGCAGAACAATAATCTGAGTCTTACCAGACTGAGAACTATTGAAACAAAATAAACCAATCAATAAGAAATTTTCAATCAAAATTTAATTAAACAATCTCCATGTGAATATGCCACAATTTATTTATTGGTTCTTGTTCAGAATTACATATTGAAATGCTCAAACAAAAATATGCATTATCCAATTGGTTTCCCCTATTCTTTGTATTGGTTTTGACACCACTTAATGCCTCTAGCATTCCTCAAACAACCACAACTCACACTGGTTCTTAACTGCAGAAATTTCCAACAACTATATGGGTCGATGAATTGGTCTTTTTCAACAACTTTTTTATTGTCTCTTTTCAGATTTTTGGACGCCCCAACTTCCTTTCCTAGATGCGCCAAACTCTTCATCTTCTCATCTTCCACATAAGCCAAAGAATTATGTTTGTTTTGTCTTTTTTCTGCTCAAAATTAACCTCCAACAACTCCCACGCTTAAGGTGAATCACCCCTAGTTTGGGCACTAGCAATATGGAGAGTTGTTAATATAATTTAATCTGCCTTTTAACATAAACTCCGAGCACTGATTTTGGCATTTGATGTTTCTTTAAAAAAATAGCTTTCAAGAGTTTAAAAATAAGAAACTTCCATATTGAAACTTTATACTTTATGCTAGCACGTTAACGGAGTAACCAAATTTTGAATGTTTGTAGATGCCTACACACACCACAATAAAAATCAAAACAAGCAAACCAAAAAGAATGTTTGAGTTGATGTGGATAATTAATCATATTGGATGCTTCAACATCAAACACACCGGGTACAAAAATGTTCCATGAGTGTGTAGCTCATAAACATTTTGGCAAGGTTGGAACCAAGATCCCAAACTTCACCAAGTCTAAAGCACTAACCCAAGAAGCCTTATCTGTTGCACGATTTTTACAACGAATCAAATATCCCAATATTCCTTTCTCCTTATCTTTTTGGCTACATGTGAATCAATGATTTGATCAAATTCTTCAAATATTTTATCTAGAAATTGATGGATCCATTCATGTACACCCAAAAAATCTAAAATTTTATCCTATTGTCCACTTGATTAACCTTCATGATATTGATAAAAATCTACAACATTAAATATTGGAGAAATATCAATTCCAATTGGAAGCTCAATCTCATATGCATTTGATGAAAACTTCCGCAAAACCTTGCACATTCCTATCTTCTTACACTTTAGTTTATTGTATGTTCCCTATGGGAACCTCTCCTTCCGCAAATACACCATCACCAAATCTCCAATTTGAAATTCTCGCATTCTGTTGTGTGCATCAACACACTCTTTATATTTATTAGCACTTTTCTCCAATTTTTCCTTCACCTCTTTATGTGAGTCATGTATGTATTAGGCATAATCTTTTGCTACAACACTTTTCCTACTGAAATATGCACTATCTCTCAACTCATCAACACCCTTGGGGTTGTACCCATACATAATTTGGAACAAACTCTTTGCTGCGCTTTGATTAACTAAATTATTATAATCAAACTTAACTTGTGTCAATGTCAAATCCCACTGATTTGGTTTATCCCCAACTAAACACCTCAACAAATTACCCAAATTTCAATTCACACCTTCGATTTGACCATCTATTTTAAGATGGTAGGTTGAGCTAAAACCCAATTGTGTTCACATTTTCTTTCACAAAGTATGCCAAAAATGACCAACAAACTTTGTGTCCTGGTCTAAAATAATACTTTTTGGCAATCCATGTAATTGAACTATTTTTTTTGAAAAACAAAGTAGCTATATGGGAAGCATCACTACACTTTTTACATGGTATAAAATAACCCATTTTTGAGAATCTATCCACTACAAAAAATGAATCATTACCTCTTTGAGTTCGTGGCAAACCCAAAACAAAATCCATGCTAATGCATTCCAATGGTCTCTTTGGTATTGGCAATGGCCGGTACAATTTAGTATTTTGTCTTTCCTTTTCAATATTGACATACCCAACACCCGTGCACCATTATTTTTATATTTGCACTCATTTTGGGCTAATAATAACTTTCATTCAACTGTGCTAATGTCTATTCCACTCCAAAATGTCCAACCAAACCTCCACTATGTGTTTATCTCAACAAATTTTCCTTCATGGAACCTTGAGGTATGCACAATCCCTTCCCTTTAAACAACAAATTCTCTTGAATAAAATACTCCAACCATGGAGTTCTATCCACTCTCATTGAACTTTTACACGCTACCCAAGCTTCTTTAAAATTAGCATCTTCCTCATACAACTCTCATACAATCAAAACCAACAACACTTACTCTCAGCTTATTCAATAACAAACACCTTCTACTTAATACATCAACAACTCTATTTGATTTTCCACTTCTATGTTTTAAAACAAACGAATAGATTTGAAGAAATTCAACCCATTTCATATGCTTTTGACTCAACTTACCTTGGTTGTTAATGAATTGCAATGCATGATGATTGGTGTACAATACAAACTCCTTCGGTAGCAAATAATGTCTCTACTTCTTGAGTGCTTGCACAATTGCATAAAATTCTTGATCATACATGGAGTATTTTATATTTGTCTCATTTAACTTTTCATTGAAGTAAGCAATTGGTTTTCCCTCTTGACTTAGAAATCCCCCTATCACTATCCCAATTGTATTACAATCAACTTGGAAGAATTTTCCAAAATCGGGAAGTGCTAACACGGGCTGCTCCATCACTTTTTCTTTCAAAATATTAAAACTTATTTCTATTATAGCTATCCAAACAAATTCTCTTCTATTAACTTTCATTGTCTCCATAATTGGTGCACATATCTCACTGAAATTTCTAATGAAATTTCTATAAAAACTTGTCAATCCATGGAAGCTTCTTGCTTCAAACATACTCTTTGGCGAAGGCCATTTAAAAATTGTTTTTACTTTTTTGGGTCCATTTTCAAACCACTGCTGGAAATTACAAAACCCAAATACACCAATTCTTCCCTCATGAAACTACACTTTTTCAAATTCACCATTAATTTTTCTTCTTTCAACCTTTGTAAATTTTTAACAGTTCTAACATGTTGTAAGTGCTCTTCTTTTGTTTTATTAAATATCAAAATATCATCTAAATACACAATCACAAACTTACTATGATATGGCTTCAAAACTTCATTCATCAATCTCATGAAAGTGCTTTGAGTGTTCATCAATCCAAATGACATTACCAACCATTCATACAATCCATATTTTTCTTTGAAAGCAGTCTTCCATTCACCCCCTCTCTTATTCTTATTTGATGGTAACCACTCTTCAAATTAATCTTAGTGAAATATTTGGCTCCACTCAAGCAATCCATCATATCATCCATTCTTGGTAATGAGAGCCGGTATTTGGTGGTTATCTTATTTATTGCTCTTGAATCCATACACATTCACCAATCCCCATCTTTCTTTGGTGCCAAAACTACTAGAACAACACACGGACCCAAGCTTTCTCTAATCAGCCCCCTATCAAGCAACTCTTGCACTTTCCTATTTATCTCTTCATTCTCTTTTAGCGACATCCTGTATGGTTCCTTGTTTGGTAAACTTGCACCGAGAATCAAATCCATGCAATGACTAATGCTTCTCATGGGTGGCAATCCATTGGGAAACTCCATCAAAAATTTTGTATACTCATCCAAAAATCTTGAACTTCCTTTGGTATTTTATCCTCATTCTTCGCTGCCTCGACTACTGAAAATTTGGGAATTATTGCAAACCATTCCCTTTCACCTTTCAATTCTTTTAAAAAAAAAATTCTGAAAACCAAGCATACCTTTGGCTTGTCTTCATTTTCTTCTTCTCTATTCTTCAATGGATTTAATATGTATTCTTCTCCATCATTCTTGATTGCATATGTGTTCAATTGGCCATCATGAACATATTGCCTATCAAATTGCCATGGTCTTCCCAAAATAATATGACATGCATCCATTGGCATTATGTCATGCATAAATTCATCCTTGTAGTTTCCAATCTAAAATTAACTATATATTGTTCATTCACCAACAAGTGATGCTCCTTTTGTAACCATGAAACTTTTTATGGGCTAGGATGTTTGATTCTCTTCAATTTCAGCTTATTCACCATTTCTTTTAATACTATGTTATCAGTGCTACCGCTTTCCATAATAACTTTGCAACATTTTCTATTTACCTTACACCTTGTTTGAAACACATTTCTCCTATAAATTGGTTATGTTTTCTCTTTTCAAGATTCAACAAAATTCTTCACAACATCAATGATTCTCCATCTTCGAGGTCTTCTCCATGCTTTGTTGGAGTCTCCTTTCCATTTTTAGCTTGTACAACATGCACTCTTAACTCTTTTCTCTTTCCTACATCATGTTGGGTTTACGAACATTCAAATACCCAATGGCCTATTTCCCCACATTGGAAACATGTAAAGTTGAAGTCTCTTCCTCTACCTCTTCCAAATGACCCTCTTCCATGAGAGTATTCTCCTCTTCCTTTAGGTAAATCTCTTCCCTTTCCTCCTTGCATACTTTCACTTGATGTGCTTGCTTCCTCTTGTTTATTTTGGTAGCCTCTATCGTTGTTCGGTGGTCCTCTTCCACGCGAAAATCTTCCTCTACCCTGAGAGTTATTTTATTGCGTCCTATTAAGTTTTTCTTCCACCTTCAAGGCATATTGATATGCCCCCTCCACGCTATGCATATTTATCAAATGCATTTCATCTTGGATGGATATGTGCAAATCATTTAAATATCTTGATACTTGCTCGGTATCATCTTCTACATGACCGACTGTTATGCTTAATCGATAAAACTCTTCAGTGTACTCTTCAACAATACTCTCCTTTTGCTTCAAATTTTGGAGTTTTCTAAACAAATTTATTTGATAGTTTGCTAGAAAAAATTGGAATTTATTTTCATTACCATTTGATCCCATGATTTTATTTTATCTTTTCCCTTTGGCTTCCTATCTTCTTACAGGTGATCCCACCATAGGGATGCATGCCCCTTCAACTTGGTGCAATCATATTTCACCTTATGATCTTATTCAATATTGTCATATTCAAAATATTTGTCCATTTCAGAAATCCAATCCAACAACTCCTCTAAATTTAAACCGCCTTTGAAATTTGGAAGATCAAATCATGGCTTGGAGTTTATTTTCGTGATGGCTTTAATGAATTGTACTTCTCTTGGTTCAAGAATTGGCTGGTTCACTTCCTCTCTACCTTCAACAATATGCTCTTCTTCATTGCCACTTATGTCCACTATGTGGAATCCTCTTCTCTCTGCCATTTTTGTGGCCTCCATTCATATTGTGAGACCTCTAATTGCCTTCATTGTGCAATTTCTTATTAATTTTGCAATTTTAGGCTCCATGCCTCTGGATCCCCTACCTCTGCAACCCCATCCTTTATATGCCATTTCACTTCCCAACACGATCAAACCTTGCTCTGATACCAATTGAAGTAGAATAACAATCATAAGTCTTACTAGATTGGAAACTATTGTAGCAAAATAAACCAATCAACAAGAAATTTTCAATCAAAATTTAATTAAACAATCTCCATGTGAATATGCCACAATTTATTTATTGGTTCTTGTCCATAATGACATTCAAATTCTCCAACAAAAATCTACATTATCTAATTGGTTTACCCTATTCTTTGTATTGGTATTGACACCACTTAATGCCTCCAACATTCTTCAAACAACCACGCCTCACACTGGTTCTTAACTGCATAAATTTCCAGCAACTATATGGGTCGATGAATTGGTCTTTTTCAACAACTTTATATTGTCTCTTTTCAGATTTTTGGGTGCCCCAACTTACTTTCCCAGTTGTGCCAAACTCTTCATCTTCTCCTCTTCCATGAAAGCCAAAGAATTATGTTGTTTTGTCCTTTTTTTTGCTCAAAATTAACCTCCAGTAACTCCCACGCCTAAGCTAAATTGTCCTTAGTTTGGGCGCCAACAATATGGAGAGTTAATATAATTTAATCTTCCTTTTAACATAAACTCCGAGCACTGATTTTGGTATTTGATGTTTCTTTAAAAAAATATCTTTCAAGAGTTTAAAAATAAGAAACTTTTGTATTGAAACTTTATGTTGGCATGTTAACAAAGTCACCAAATATTGAATGTTTGTAGATGCCTACACACACCATAATAAAAATCAAAACAAATAAACCAAAAATAATCTTTGAGTTGATGTGGATAATTAATTGTCCTAGATGCTCTGGTATCAATATATACATAAATAAATAAAATATACATATATGTAAATAAAATATTATACACAAATAATAAATAAATAAATAAACATAGATAAAATATATACAAAAATAAAATTATATAGATATACAAATAAATTATATATACAGTGTAGTATCTTAAATTGTCACCCTTGACAATTTCACACTATGTTTTGTCCCCCCTTAAATTATTGAGCCTAATTGACCGCTTAATTTCCTAAATTATGCATTTTGATTCCCATTTTTACCATTTTCCAAGAAATTACAAGCATCAAACAAATGCATTTATTTAATGTGTTGCCCCTGACACCTAAAGTCCTAGAAAATAGGGCTAGGACTGGGACGCCCTTGGGCATCCCAGTCTCCCTATTTTTCCAAGATCCAAATTTAAATATGTCGATGTGGTATTTTAACATTTAAAATTCAAATTGTAAATGTCGGCTATCGAGATCTAATTTTTAGGAAATCGAATAAAATGCCTATAAATACCTAGTTATTGCATCATTTCAAATCTAAGGAGAATTTATGAGCAAGAATTATTGTAAAGAGTACTATCAAGCAAGTCAAGAGAAGAATTTCAAAGCTTTATTATAACAATTCAAGATCCAAGCATCATGTCAAATATTATGTGAGTCTGCATGTTTTATGTCATCATTGTTTGTGGAGGCTAACTTGTGTTGTAGGTCTCCAAGCAATCCAAGCAATTCAAAAAATCAAGCAAGCAAGATCCAAGACCTTGAGGTGATGTACACGACTTCAGTCCTTCAAGGAAGCCATTGAAGGGTGTTTTTAGGTTTGAAGAGGATTGAAGGAAGATTGAAGATCATTTATCTGTTGGTGCATTCAAATCTCTACACCTTGTCAAATCATGGAAACTCACCTACATAATTATCCAATAGTGATTGGACAACTCTACACGTAGAAATAGGTATCTCAAATATACCATTAGAGGACTACAAAAATAGATCTGGGACACCCCTATAAGGACAGAGACGCCCTTAGGCGACTGTTTCCTCCTATAGTAACTGAATCCAAATTTTTAGGACAGGTACACAACACTTTGCCCTTCCCAGATCTGCCTGTAAATCCCTGTTACAATGTCAATTTTCATAAGCTTACAATTTTCATATTAGGGCACATAGTATAATTAGGTTAATCAAGGAAAATCAATTCCAATCCATTCCAAGGCTCAAAAGGATTAGATCCTAATGTACCCTTGGAAAAAGATGAAATTAATCCTAGGTTTTATACATTAAACTTAGGGTTACCCTTTTTCTTTGTTACATGTAGTAATGTTGTAAATTGTATCATGTGAAATTTCACATTACATATGCCTTCCCCTTTAGATAAATTAAGATAATTATGCCCTCTTTCAACCCAAACTATTTCTTTCGATCTCACATGCCCAGTTCTTCAACTGCTAAGTTTGATTTTCTCATGGACCGGTACACATTATGGAGATGTACACATGCTGCACTCGTGTCCTACAAAAATCCATGATTGAGTTAGTTTTTGGGATGTTACACCTATCACATTTTGCTAGTGTAATGCCTCTGCCAACTTGCACCCTTCTTGGGAGTCATTCGGGGAGGTTATTTGAACCAAAAGGACCCTCTTTCTTGAGGATTCATGGGATTCAATTTGAATCTTTTAGAAGAAAGATGCAAAAATCTCTCATTTTCTTCAACATTCTACAACACTTCTTGAGCATTCACAACATTCTCCATCTCTTCTTTACACATATATTTCAAAGAACTCTTCCACAACTTTCAGAGTAAACTCCATTATTGCAAACACAAAAATATCTTGCAAAGAGGTCACTATCATCTTGGAGACTCTTGTTGCTTCTTCACTACACCAGCAAGCTACTTTAATTTTGTGCTTGGGAGTGGTAACTCTTCAAGATTTTTCCCGTATAATCAAAACTCTTCAATATTTTTCATTAAGCATATTGTCTTCATTATATTAGCATATTTTTCTTTCTATCATTTTATGTATATTTCCAATATTGTTCACTACACCAATAAGCTACTTTGCTTGGGAGTGGTAACTCTTCAATATTTTTCATTAAACATATTATCTTTATTATATTAGCATATTTTTCTTTCTATCATTTTATTTATATTTCCATTATCTTGTCCAAGGTTGTCCATGGAGGTTTGACTAAGAAAAACTCCTATACAACCACCCAACCTTCCTCTTTGGTATTATGTGTGTAGGTACAGGTGGATAAATTGCTTGGATAAAGCTTGATTAGACACCTTCAGTGATATTTTAAACCTTTCTTTGTCATTTCCATTAAGTTTCACTTAGTGTCTTTATTTCGGTCACTTTATATTCATATGCAATCATACTACACACACTTTCACGTCTAGAATCTTGTATATGACACTATGTTTTTTTATGATTTTTTTTTAATTTGTATGGGACACCAATGTAACATGCTATAGTCCTACAACTTCACGTTAGTCCTGGATAGAGAGCTTGTTGAGCTGTCCAAAAAACATTTATACCCTGTATTCTCCATTTTTAATGTCTAAAGGGTCCAGATAATTTTTGTGCTCTTTAAATACACATTTAATTAATCAATAGGTAAGCTTGAAGGTCGGCTTGCAACACTGCAACCCAAAGCTACCTCTCGTGTCAAATGCCTTTACCATGCTTTATTACACCAACATCCACTCGCTGACTTGGTTCTGCCCACTATCCTTGTGTTCTGGCATCACCTCTAGAAATACCACATGCTTGCCCCTATCAAGTCCAACCTGATGCACACCACTATCCAAGTCTCCAAGACTCTTCTACTAATGGTTTTTGATCTCATGACCCTGTCTCCTAGCCTGACCTCACGGCTACCAATCCAACTTGCCACCCTATCAGCTCAACTTCCCTGAAGTTTTACTGCTCCAAGCAGTCCACACCTAGTGTGGGAAAGGTACTTCCTATTTTTCCCTTGTCTTTCCCTTTTTCCTTCCCTTTGTGACTCGGCCCCATCTTAAGTTCCCAACTCTAGGCCTAACTTTCCACTTCGATTTCACCTTGTATCTAATGTCCCGTATGATGAGCCCAGTTTATGACTCAGTTTTGATAAAATTTATTATCTATTTGTTGTAGTTGTCATAGACTTTGATATTTGGATGCTAACCTTTTTATGATATTTACTCAAAACCATAGACATTGGGCATAAGCTATTTTTGTAACCTTTAAAATGACATTGATATGCTATATGAACTATCTATGTTAATTTTACTATCTATGTTAATTTTACATGTGGATTAATGAATGCTACTTTAAGATAGTTATAGATATGCAATTATTGTGCGTACTGATATTGTTATGTAGATATAACTAGAAGCCTACAAAATTGAGGAAGATTCTACCAGTTGGTCATTCGCCAAGAAAGTCAACAAGGTGACCATTCAAAGGTCAATGGAGGGAAGACTCTCAATGGAGGGAGATTCCTAGTTTAAATCAAAAATTTGTAACAACCTTGTAAATGATCTTAATTGTTTGTTGAGTGAATATAGGAGATATTGTTGTGCTATATTTGTGTTAAGGCAAACATGCTTGACCAAATTCCACGCATGCATAACCTCCTCTCCACTTTTCATGCTTTCCCTAAAGTGACGTCCTCCTAATCTGTTGGAGTTGATTGCCTTGTTAGGTATTTAGTTAATAGTTTTTCTTCCTATAAATAAGACTCAAATGCTCCTTCTTAGGGGGTTGATTATTCTGATGATGTACTCACATTTTTAGTTTTTCAAGTAATATAGTTATGCTGCTCTATTGTACTTATGTTTTCCAATGAATAAAATAAAGTTATAAGTTTGTGCATCTAATTTTACATTTGTCTTAAGGGATACTCATCCAAGGGGGCCCACTTGGTGAGCATTCCATCCTTTAGTTTAGTTGTTACTTTCTATTCAGTAATTAGTTAAGAATTTGGCACGATCTATTCCTACAACCACTAGAATTCCATTATGTGACTGTTCCTGCAGCCAAAGCAGACAAAGTAGTTTCTTGTTTGTTCACTCAGATTTTCATTTGTCATGTATTTCAGCTTGGTATAGTTGTTGGTTGATGTTCAACACTTATGTTATTCCTTTCCAAGCAATTTACTTTCAACATTATGTCTTTCTTAGCTATAGAATGAAGATGGCTACTTTGAATTCCTAGTGCACATATTGTGTTGACCCATTTCAAGTTTACGTCCTTGGGTTGAAAATTTAAATGCACCTTCATGATAATTGATATAGCTATTCAGATTAGATTTCCAATCTTTGAATCATAGCTGTAAGGGCTTAGTTGTTAGATCATTGTAGGAGGCCAACATTTTTGGCACCATTGTCGGGGATGGTGTCAAAATAGGGATTTCTTTGGAGTCATTGATAGTTTTTCTTGCTATAGTGTTTCTAAAGTTTGTTCTTAGTATACGCCTCATTTAGGAAAGTAATGATCAACTATTCTTTTTACAATTCTTTGTGTGAGTTGGCTGATAGTGAGTTGATACCGTATGCATAGAGGAAGGAGGAGAGATGCTCATGGGAGATTTCTTCCTAATAGCCTTGATCCATTCCAGTTAGATGAGCATTTGAATCTGCCAAGAGAAGAAGAAGAAGCACACCCCTTTGTTGACAAATTCCCCAATTTGAGCAGTTCTAAAACCTCTTCTAAAGATCAAAATCAGCTTGAGAATCCCTTTGCTTTGGAACTACATCAAGCAGGCATGGGTAGTGCAAATAGAAATAAACCTCACCAACCAACTTTTCCTTTCCCCATTGATCATCAGAATGAAGTTGACAACCTCAAAAATATCCTTGCTTCAGTCCTTCCTAAGTTCTATGGACTTGTCATAGAAGATCTTGATACTTTCTTGTTCGAGTTTGACATACTTTGTAGGAGTTATAAATATATACCACTGATGCCCATAGGCTTAAGCTATTCTCTACCACCTTGAAAGAGCCTACATTGAGATGGTTTATAAGATTGGATAGAAACACTATGGAGACATGGGATGACATGAAGACAAAGTTCCTTGAAAAGTACAAGGAGTATTGTAGGGGAAATGACATGAGAGGAGATGAAATCTTTAGGATGCAGTATAAGAAAGATGAGAGCCTGGAGGATTACATTGCAAGGTTTCTATTTTGTTTGCAGAAATATCCACACCATACACTCAATGAAGAATCACAAAAGCTGATTTTCCTAAGAGGAATCAATGACAACTGCACTGATGCCTTGGACCTAATGGGAGGAGGATATATCACCTAAGTCCCTTGGGAGGATATCAAGAAGATATGCCAGAACTAGTCTAGGGCAGCTTCAAAGAAAGGGAGAGCTTACTAATCCTCTATGGGTAAGTCATCTACTAATGGGGTTTCAAGAAAGGAGATCACTCACTTACTGGCAGAATTTAAGCAAGACATTATAAACAATCTGGCTACTCGGCTGGATACACTTCAAGCTAAGAAGAAACAAGAGGAGGAAGAGGCAATGTTGGTAGAATATTGCCCTCATTGTAGACAAAAGGACTACAAATGCAAGATGGTAGCTAATATTGAAATTAAGTAGATTCCACCTGAATTCAAACCAATCTAGGGTGAAGATGACCAAGTCTACTACATTGCACAAAGGAGGCCATGGGTTCCAAGACAAGGTATGCCACCAAATACATTATCTTTTGTTGGGTCTTATTTTAATTCTTATGCATGAAGTAACCAATGACAACCCCCATATCCATCCAATTATGGAGGATATCCACCACAGCCTGGAGTAACCCTCCAAATTTCTAGCCTAATCACCAAAACTCTCCACCCCAATGGTAGCAACCTCAGGGGAATTGGCAGCAGTTTCAAAGAAATTGGCAGCCACCTCTAGGGAACTGGCATCAAACATCTCAATGGAGGCGAGGACAATAATGGCCAAACCAGACAACCAGTTACATGCAACCACCTTCTTAGCCCCAAAAACCTACTATAATTCCTTCCTCTACTAGTTCAAGATCAAACACATCCAAACCTACTCAGCTACCAGCTCAACCCACACCTAACCCAAATAACAAACCACAACAATAGCCAATATACTCTATTGATCCAAATCAATTCTTTGCATATGCTGTGAGTGTAAGTGACATCCACTTGTATTCATGAACTACCTTGCTAGCTCCCTCAACACCCATTATAATTGAGCTTCATGTGGAAGAAGAGGAGCATCTAAATGACCTCATTTAGCCAAATGCACCTAAAAATCCTGAACCAGTCCCAATTAAGCAAACTAAACAAGAACCACCATTTCCTCAAAGGCTGAAAATTGCTAAACAAAAAGAAGAGAAGGAAGAACCATCCTTTGAAATTATAGACCAGTTGAAGCATGTATGTGTCAAGATTTCTCTATTTCAAGCCATAAAACATGTTCCAATCTATGGAAAGGCAATTAAGGAATCATGCCTTAAGAAGCCAGGTAGGAAGAAGAAAGACCCCACTACGGTTCATGTGGTGGGACAATTGGCTGACATCATGCTTGGAAAAGTGACTGTTCCCAAATACAATGACTCAGGGAGTCCTGTGGTAGGATTTTTTATAAATGGGATCCAAATAAAGAATTCTTTGATTGATTTGGGAGCAACAATAAATGTAATGACCAAGGATATCCTACAATAACTAAATGTTGTAAGCATGAGACCTACTCCTACTATCCTGTAGCTTGCTGATAGCTCAACTGTTAAACCTGATGGTATAGTAGAGGACCTTGTGGCAACTCTAGACTCATGGGAGTACCTAGAAAATTTCATGGATCTTTCTCCTAAAGCTACACTAGGCAGGTACCCTATCATCCTAGGAAGGCCATGGTTAGCAACAACATATGCCTATATTGGATGTCGAACAAGAGACATTACCATTTCAAATGGAAAGAGCACCAAAAAGCTTGTTCTCTACCCTCCTACTCAGCCATCCCATTATATGGATAATCCCATATGGCCACATGTTGGTGAAGAGGTTGAGGAAGTTAATTCTGTGGCAATGCTTATGATGTTAGGCAGAAGCTCTTTCCTGCAGCTTCAAGAGGAAGATGAAGTATTGTCTAACATAATTCAGAATAATTGTGAAGTAGAGGAAGCATCATCCTCTCATTTTGTTGATCCAATAAAGACACTTTTGCTCACTCTTCCTACAATAGAACTTCCTACAACAATAGGTATGTCTCATACATTGCTGCCACATGAACTCAAGCTACCAAGCATTAGTGAAGCAGCTATGGTAGAGATAACTACACAATTGCAAGTGACAGAAGGAAAATATCTAAACATTAACAAAAAATTGAGTGAAGAACAACAATTGTCATTAAAAAACTTACTGAGAACCCACCAAAATGCATTTGCATGGGACTATCATGATATGAAGGGATTGGACCCTAAGCTTTGCACTCATAGGATTTACATCAGAGATGATTGTACACCAGTGAGGTAGCCACAAAGAAGAATTAACCATGCATTGAGAGAAATTGTAAAAGGAGAACTACATAAATTATTGGATGCAGGATTCATCTACCCCATCTCAGATAGCCAATGGGTGTCTCCATTAGTGATTGTGCCCAAAAAGGGAGGGAAGTGGCAAGTTTGTGTTGATTATAGGGAACTCAATGCTGCCACCAAAAAGGACCATTTTCCCCTACCTTTCATAGATCAAGTTCTAGATTCACTTGCGGGAAAGCAATACTTTTATTTTCTAGATGGATTTAGCAGTTATAACCAAATCCAAATTGCACCTAAGGACTGGGAGAAGACCACCTTTACCTATCCATGGGGGACTTATGCCTACTCAGTCCTTCCATTTGGCTTATGCAATGCACCTGCAACTTTTCAGAGGGAAGTCATTAGCATATTTTTAGACATATCTCATGATTGCATGGAAATTTATATGGATGATTTTACCACCTATGGTGCTAATTTCAATGAAGCATTGGAGAATCTAAAGAGAGTCCTACAAAGATGTTAAGACCACAATCTATCTTTAAATAGTGAGAAGTGCTTCATGATGATGTAGGAAGGCATAGTCCTTGGCCACTGCATCTCTCACAAAGGAATTCAAGTAGATCCTACAAAGATTGAGGTGATAAAAAATCTAGCTACACCTACAGAACAAAAAGATGTTAGGAGTTTCTTGGGACATGTAGGCTACTATAGGAATTTCATCAAGGATTTCAACAAAATAGCAGCACCATTGTACAATCTTCTCACTAAGGATGCTAAGTTTCAGTGGACAAAAGACTGTAACAAGGCATTTTCTGATTTGAAGGTAGCCTTGACTCATGCTCCTGTACTCAAAGGCCCGAATTGGGAGCTTCCTTTCCACATCCATACAAATGCATCAGACTATGCCATAAGAGTAGTCTTGGGGTAGAAAGAAGGAGCTATTGAAAATGCTATTTATTTTGTTAGCAAAAAATTGCAAGGAGTTGAATTCAATTATACAGTGACAAAAAAGGAAATGTTGGTAGTAATCTATGCCCTCAACAAATTCAAGCACTACATAATAGGCTATCAAATCTTTGTACACACAGATCATGCAGCCATTAGGTATCTCATGAATAAACCCCTAATCTCAGGTAGGTTAGCATGGTGGTTGTTGCTGATGCAAGACTTTGACATAACCATTGTGGATAAGCCAGGGAAGGCCAATGTAGTTGCATAATTTCTTTCAAGGCTAACTACATCAGAGGAAAATCAAGTCATTGATGACTCTTTCCCTGATGAACATCTATTCTCCATTAGTGTGCATACACCTTGGTATGCTAACATAGCTAACTATTTGGTCACAGGGAGAGTTCCTCCTCACTTCTCTCCAAAAGAGAGAAGGGTTCTCATTGAAAAATCTTTTCCTTTTTCATGGATTGCAGGATGTTTGTTTTACACTGGACCGGACCATGTCATGAGGAGATGTGTGAGAGAAGATGAGACATATGATATTTTGCATGCATGCGACAATGAACCATGTGGAGGGCATTTTTCAGCCAAGAGGACAATAATGAAGATTCTGACTATAGGATATTACTGGCCAACACTCCACAAGGATGCAGGGAGATATACAAGAAAATGTGATAGATGCTAGAGGATGGGCAGGCCAACCAAATCTGATGAGATGCCACTTTACCCTCAGGTAGTAGTCACTCCATTTGATAAGTGGGGATTAGATTTTTTCAGACCTATTGACCCTCCATCAAATGGTAAATCCTATATCTTAGTATGCACTGATTATGTAACCAAGTGGGTAGAAGTTAAGGCCATGAAGCATGCAAGAGATAATAAGGTTGCCAAATTTCTTTATGAGGAGATTTTCACATGGTATGGGGTTCCAAGAGAGATAATGACTATTCAAGGGGCTCAATTCACCTCAACCCTTGTTACAACACTAGTCAATGAGTACAACATAAGGAACATGAATTCTACTCCTTATCACCTTTAGGCCAATGGCCAAGTTGAGGTGACTAATAGGGAAATTGAATCCATTCTAACCAAAACAGTGGTTGTTCATAGGAAGGATTGGGAAAACAGGTTGTCAGAAGATATCTGGGCCTATAGGACAACTTGGAAAACAACCATAGGCATCACTCCTTTTGAGTTGCTGTATGGAAAGACAACTATGATGTCCCTTGAATTTGAGCATAAGACTCTTAGGACTGCAATAGACTTGGGGATGGTTATCTCTAGGGCACAACATGCCAAAATCATGCAGCTCAATGCTTTAGATAAGATGAGGAAGACAACCTTGCATCACATTAGAGGTAGTGCATAATCAAAGAATAAAGTGGCATGACAAATTTATCAAGGACAAGAAATTCCAGCTAGGTGACTGGGCATTGCTCTACGACTCAAGGTATTAGGATAATGCAAGAAAATTATAGACAAGGTGGCTAGGACCATATGAGGTTGCTGAAGTATTTCCCAATGGTGTTGTTTAGCTCACCACCATTGACCCTGTCATATTTAAGTTTCTTGTCAATAGTCATCGCCTTAGGTTCTATCACAAGCCAACTTCCAAGGAGGAATTCCTATAGCAATTCACTCAGCATGCAACACTTGAACTTCCCGCAGTCAAAGGAAGTGGACGTAGTGTCCCTCCTTTTGGCTAACTAAGGTATGCAACTTGTCATAATAAAGACTTCCACTTTCGTTGGGGTCCACTTCTTCATTCATTCACTCATCCACCCATCCATATCTGCCTTTCTCTCTCTTCCATCACGCCACTATAACTTCACTTCATCCCACTTCACTCATTCCACTCCATTTTCATTAATTGCTCAACTCACTTTTAAACGGCGACCGATACTTTCTCCATAATCTTTGCAACAAATCTTCTAAGAATTCAGGTACATGCACATCAATTTGCTACATCTTAATTGTCTTAAGTACATTCATTTAATTGCTATAAACTAATGCAAAAATTCTCCATAGCATGTAATTATTCCCTACCCTGTCAAACTGTCACTACTATTGCGCATGTGAGGACATATGCTCAAATTTAGGTTGGGGGAAGTGTGAATACCATGTCCACATGCCAGTCCATGTTTTTTCACGTTAGCAAAGTTTAAATTGATCCAATTTGAATTCTGAGTGAGATGACGACTTGCATGTGTGAAATGACATCCACCACCGCCATTTTTCTCGATCATAGCCTTCATTTATTACTCCTTTATTTCCTTTATTGCTCCTATCATAATCCTAAGTCACCAAAAAGGTAAAACTCAAACGATACTAGCATTTGGAATTTAGCAGCATTACAGGAAGGATAAGTTCAGCTTTCAGATGAAGATTGTAGGAAGGGAAACCTTGCAGAGTGATTGCTTAATTGCGGACAACTAAACAATGGGAGGTGGGTTAATTCAAAATGAACCCATCGTGCATGATGTATTATTGTAGGTTGCACCTTGCCAGCCCAAGTTCAAAATTTTTGGGTGGTTAGATTATTTCCTGAAGCTTAATGGTTTTGATGAAGATGTTGCATTGGAATTTTCCCAGACATTGTCTGAAGGAAAGGCTATGGTAAAAGGGTTGGAGGTCATTGCTACTTAAGAAAGGATTGTAGAAGTTATAGGGTTGCCTGTCAATGGTGAACATTACCCTTCTACTAGAGATTCCAAATCAGCTAGGGCTGAATTTACAGAACCTGGTGACCCTCCATTGAGTGTGGACAAGGAAGGTGCCAAGAGAACCTCTCTACCTAAGCCATGGAAGCAAGTAGTTTTTTATCTTGTGAAGTACATTACCTATGAAGGTCATTAATCAAATCTACATTCTATACACTTCAAAATCCTGAATCATATGAGGCATGGGAGGAGAATGAATGTGCCAAATGTGTTATACCACCTTATTTCAATCATGGTGACCGAGACTCAAAAAGGTAGGGATAATTCCATTTCCCACCATTGTTTGATGAAATTACTAGTAGAAAAATCTCTACATGATGTGTCTAAAATGACTTGGGAAGAATTCTTAAAAATTGATCAATTTAGACCAGAGAATTTGCAACCTAGGGTTTTTCCTCCACCTCGTAAGACTAGAAGGAGAGTGATTTTTGTTAAATCCACTCATGGAACCTCAACTTCTGATGCAGGCCCTAGTGTAAACCCTCCTATAACTGAACCAACCATAGAGATTAGTTCTTCTGAGGTAGAACATTCAAACAAAGAAAGTTCCTCTTCATATTCTGATGATGATGTCCCTCTTGGCATCCTAATTCAAACTAGGGCACAAAAGAAAGAGGAAAAAATAAGGAAGGGAAAAGCTAAAAAGCAAGCAGCAGAAAAGAAAGTGCCAAGCTTTAAGAAATGGAAGGCTGACACTGTTCTTCCTGCAATTGAAGAAAAACAAGAGATCCCTCCTAGAAAAATAAGACCAGTTGGACTAGCTATTGGTATGTCTCCGTAGGGAAGCCCTGAGATTGGAGAAACATCACAAGAGGATACATAAGCTCCAATGGGGTAGGTGAATGTTGAGGAAAATGACATATTCGAGGAAGTGACAAATGTAACATTGGCAGACCTTGTTGCCATTGCAGAACAAGTTGAGAGTCAAGAGTATGAGAAAAATCAAGAGCTCCTACAATAAGAGCAGAATCAAGAGTTCCTGCAGCAAGAGCCAAAGCAGAAGTCTCTGCAGCTAGAATTGGGAGAACAGTCAGCACCCCTACAGCTAGAATTGGTTGAGCAATCAGAATCCCTATAACTAGTGCTACATGAAGAGCAAACATTAGTGCTGGGAAAAAATTTGGTAGGAATACATCAACCCTTTGATTTTCCAATGCACATGGTAGCCATGAACTTATCGAGAGATATGCAAAGGAGGGAAGAGGAATGGAAAGAGGAGAAACATAGGCTAAAGAAGGAAATTCAAAAGAGAGATGAGGAGATTGAAGATAAGAATGCAAAAATTGTTGCTTTAAAGGAAAAGGTGGACAATATTGCAACTTTAGTACCTTAGATATTAGAGTGCAGGACTCCTCCAAGGGTCTATGCTCTATATTTGAAGGAGAAGATTCTTTCTTTTAAACTAGCAAGGATTATCTTAGGTTTGAATCCTTCCATTGAGACTCCTCTTGAATTTTTCAACGTTTATCAGATTGCTCCTCCTGAAATGAAGAATTTGTTGTGTGAATTCTATTTTCATAATTATGTTGTGTCCCGAGATCATGATTGGAATCCATTGTTGTATGTTTGGGATGTCCAATTAAGGGCATTTATGTCTTGGATACAAAATGAGATTAGTTGGGGACAACAGTTCGGGACTTATAGGCAAATAGAATCCAACACTCCCCTGCCCATCAGGGTTGAATCTAGAAATCCAGGGGACATTTTCAATGATTGGCACCAAATTCTTTATAGACCAAGCTATGGCAGCAGGATCTTGCCTGAGAGAGAAGTAGTTTATAAAGAATATGAGAAGATAGTAAAAACCACAGGGGAAGCCGTAATGGGAAATCTGTCACAAAGGTGGAATAGATTGACTGATGAGTTAAAACAAGTTGAGCCTCACTCTTTGCAAAAATGTGTTGCAACATACAAGAGGGTTGGTAGATATATACAGATTGGAAGGACAAAGGGGAAATTTTGGCTTCCATTAACTTTTCAGCCACCTATTCGGTTATGGCCTGTGCCAAATTTTAGGTATTATCAGTATTATATAGCTACAGAGAGACAGAGATGGAGCATATTGGACAAACAAAAAGGGTTCTATTGGGACCCTAATTCACACACTGCAAGAAATAATGTAGGACAACTAGCAGTTGCAAAATTTAGGGAATTAACTAAGCAAAAGAACAACCCTTCTTCTTCTGTTGGAGGACCAAAAAAGTATTAGGTTGGAGGGAGTGATGAGCCCAGTTTATGACTCAATTTTGATAAATTTTATTATCTATTTGTTGTAGTTATCATAGACTTTGATATTTGGATGCTGACCTTTTTATGATATTTCCTCAAAACCATAGACTTTGGGCATAAGCTATTTTTGTAACCTTTAAAATGACATTGACGTGCTATATGAACTATCTATGTTAATTTTACATGTGGATTAATGAATGCTACTTTAAGATAGTTACAGATATGCAATTGTTGTGCATACTAATATTGTTATGTAGATATAACTAGAAGCCTACAAAATTGAGGAAGATTCTGCCACCTGGTCATTCGCTCAAAGTCAACAAGGTGAACATTCAAAGGTCAATGGAGGGAAACTCTCAATGAAGGGAGATTCCTAGTTTAAATCAAAGATTTGTAACCACCTTGTAAATGATCTTAATTGTTTTTTGAGAGAATATAGGAGATATTGTTGTGCTAGATCTGCATTAAGGCAAACATGCTTGACCAAATTCCACACATGCATAACCTCCTCTCAACTTTTCATGCTTTCCCTAAAGTGGAGTTCGCCTAATCTATTGGAGTTGACTGCCTTGCTAGGTAGTTCATTAGTAGTTTTTCTTCCTATAAATAAGACTCAAATGTTCCTTCTCAGGGGATTGATTAATCTGATGATGTACTTGCATTCTTAGTTTTTTAAATAATATAGTTATGCTGCTCTATTGTACTTATGTTTTCCAATGAATAAAATGAAGTTATAAGTTCATGCATCTCAGTTTACATTTGTCTTAAGGGATACTCATCCAAGGGGGCCCACTTGGTGAGAATTCCATCTTTTAGTTTAGTTGTTACTTTTTGTTCAGTAATTAGTTAAGAATCTGGCATGGTCTGTTCCTACAGCCACTAGAATTCCATTATGTGACTGTTCATGTATCCAAAGAAGACAGAGTAGTTTTCATGTTTGTTCACTCATATTTTCTTTTTTGTCATGTATTTCAGCTTGGTATAGTTGTTGGTTGATGTTCATCACTTATGTTATTCCTTTCCAAGCAATTTACTTCAACTTTATGTCTTTCTTAGCTGTAGAATGAAGATGGCTACTTTGGATTCCTAGTGCACATATTGTGCTGACCCATTTCAAGTTTACGTCCCTGGGTTGACAAGTTAAATGCACCTTCATGATGATTGAGATAGCTATTCAAATTAGATGTCCAATCTTTGAATCATAGTTGTAAGGGCTTAGTTGTTAGATCATTATAGGAGGCCAACACCGTACATGATCCTACACCCTAAACTCTGAGTCCAACTCAGGTCCCCCATTCCTTCACCTGTCAATTCCAACCTAACACGTTGGTCTTTCATGCCTCTACAACGCGCTACTCCAAGAAACTTGGTCCCCAACTAGACCTCTACAACCTTGACAATGCCACACCATCTCACCAATTTTGCTACACTTGAACTTGTGCCCAGCCAAAGACACAACTCAACACCAACAACATTGCGACCCTACTGATCCGGTGGACATTTTTTAGTAAAAATTGAAGTGTCTCATTTTTCTCCAGAATCTACACCATCAGAAAGAGCTCAGCGTCCTGATTCCAATGCAACTCGAATGGAGCGAAAAGGAGTCCGTTTGTGCAAGTTATGGCCAGTCAAACCTCGGGTCAAACTGGAATCAGGGGTATCTAGAAGGCAAAAAAATGGCATCATCAAAAATCAATGAAACTGGCATTCACGAAGAGCTCGTCGAGACGATTTTGATGGCGTTCATTTCGTCAAAATCCGACATCGTATGCGAGAGTTATCAGCAGTCAAAATTTATAGTTGACTTTTTGAGGTGGACCGTACGGATGCTGACATCAGCATTCCGTACTGTACGGACTATGAAGTGGCCAAATTAGAATTTGACATGTGGTGTCCATGTCAGCATTGTACGGACCAATCAGATCATGACACGTGTCCATCCGTACGCAATCAATGGCACACGTCATCAATAGGCGCACAGTCATTGTCCACGTCATCATCTGAGTCAGCGACATAGTTGGCAGGACACGTCATCATCCAGTCATCAGACACGTAGGCATCCGAGTCAGCGGACACGTCAGCGCTTAGTTGGAACACAGTGAGCATCCACGTCATTATTGAGTCAGCGTACACGTCGTCATGTGGGGCGAATCAAACTTTACCACGTGGCACCTCCTCGGCGTGCCACGTGGCCTCACTGTCATCCTCCGGCGAGTGGGGGGTTGATTTGTTTGTTAAAAGGTTTGTTGGGGATTCGAACACCCCACCTCACAGCTCCGAACAATCCGCGTGGCCATTCCACCAAACACGCCGAGCTCAACTAAGTATGGTCAGCTGTTCCCTTTGTTGAATTAAGGAAAATCTGGTTTGTTTAAAACGCGTGGCCGGCGGGAGTTGAACCCCAAACCGGCCGGGGTCTAAAGTACATACTGACCACTACACCATCGAATGAATTGACAATATAGTTAGAGATCGGTCAGTTTTCTTAGTTGTTTTAGAACCGAATGCCTCCAAAATAAAAAAACAAACTCCCTAATTTGAAAATTTAAACAAACAATAAACTTTTTTAAGATTAAATCAAAACCTCCAAAACCACAAAGCCCGAAAATAAGAAAAATTGAAGGGCTCTAAAATATTGTAAAGGATTAATATAATCCTAATATGTTAATATGGAGGATATTATGTAAAATAGGGAGATTTGAAGATATTATGGAGAGATAAGGAATATTTTGTAAATCAATTGGTTAGTAACCAATTTGAGTTAATTTTTTGTATAAAAAGGGGTGTAAGGTGAGAGTTGCTATTCAAGTTTTTTTCAGGTGACGAAGTCTTGAAGCTGTGGTGACACGAAAGAGGGGTCTTGTGGAGATTCTTTGAGTCATTCTTGCATGTCAGAGCGCTGTTATGCTGCCGAAGTGCTTGGAGAATGATTGTGGTGCTTTGTAATTGATTTTTGGAGTTAATCGGATCGGTCTCTCTATTGGAGTGGACCCGGAGACGTAGTCACATTTGTGACGAACTCCGTAATCAAACACTGTTTGCACTTTCTCTTCTTCTCTCTCACCTTCTTTCAGTTTGTCAATTCCTTCATTTTGTTATTTCCTTAAGTTAATTTTGATTTAATTAACTTGGAATAAACATTGTAAAAATTAAGCATTCATTTCCGCAATTTAGTCTAGATCCTATACAGATCACCTACTAACTTCCTTGACTTCTAGTTCTAGATCCCATACTAATCCTAGTGCACCCCTAGTACGTCCCTAATACACTACTAGTGCAACCCTGCTGCACCCATAGTACACCCCTAGTGCTCCCCTGGAACACCCTATGTTGCACCCTAGATGCCTTGTCCTGCACCCTAGTGCGACTCTGGTGCAACCCTGCTACACCCATGGATCTGACCCAATACCTCTTTACACCCTTGGATGCCTTTCACTAGATAGTCTCGCCCCTCACTTTTGGTTCTGCACTCGGAGCGCCCACCCAGTGAGCTACTAGTCCTTACATCCTCCCCCACTCCAAAACATGCGACACCCTCGACACTAGACCATTCAACTCAAAGCACCCATACCTGCTGCCTTAAAGAAGACCTGTTGGAGGCATCCTTAGATTGATACCCTACATTCAGACCATACTCCAAACACCAACCCCCATTTTTCAAGAGTCCTACCCACCTTGGCACCTCTCGAAATGAGGTAGAGTCGTTATTAGAAGAAAGTGAGGAATTTTTTTGCACCTCTCGAAATGACCAGCTTCTTGATGAGCTCAAAGAGGTTGCTCATTACATAGTCAATTAGTGCAAGAAACTACTAGTAACTATAGAGACAACTAGCAAAACTATGACTAATATGAAAAAACATGTCAATAATTAGAAGGCAAAACTAGAGGAGATACAAAAAATGGATATCCAAAACAAATTTTACGAAAATTAAAATTAAGCAATGCCTAATCATGCCAAACATTTATATATATATATATATAATATACATAAGTAAAATATATATACATAAATAAAAATATATGCATACTTAAATAAAATGTATATATATAAATGAAATATATGTGTATATATAAATATATACATAAATTAATATATATACATACATATGTATTATATATATTATATACATAATTAAAAAATATATAATTATATATTAAAATAAAATTAGTTATATATCTATTACATAAAAAATTATACATAATAAAAAATATATATACATAAATAATATATATAATAAAATATATATACATTAATAAATACATTTGCATACATAAATAAACTATATATATACATAGATAAAATACACATATACATAATATATATAATACATATATAAATAAAAAAAAGGTATACATACATAAATAAAATATGTACATATATAAATAAATAAAATTTATACATCTTTAAATAAAATATATACATAAATAAATTAAAAGCATATAAATAAATGATATATAAATTATATATAAAAATAAATAAACTATATATAATTATAATAAGAAAATAAATAAAATTTAGACATAAATAAATAAAATGTATAAATGAACAAATAAGATGTACATATATATAAATAAAAAATATGCATACATAAATAAAATGTATACATATAAATAAAATATACATATGCACATAAATAAAATACATATATAAATAAATAAAGTGCATACATAAATAAATAAAATGTACACATAAATAAATAACTAATTATACTTAGGCCTCCAACCTGATCAATGTCAATGTGTAGGTATGGACAGCCATATAGAGGCTATTGTCGATTTTCTGGTGCATACTCGACCAAATATCATTGCCACAACGGATATGGAGGCATAAAAGAAAAACTCAATTCCTCCATGATGTATTAATGGAGTCAAAGATCAACTTAAAAATCCAGATTTATGTTTCTCAAGGATTTTTTGTTTGAAATGTGCACTAAGAAATTGCTACTAGAATTTGGGAGTTCATTTCCACAAATAATATGGCTCAAAGATGAATTTTTAAAACATTTAAGAAGAAAATTGTGCAGATGCATGCATGCATGATTGGTGAACTCTGACAACAATTTTTGAGCAATTTAATTATGTTGGACAATGTTTGGTCTTCTAAATAAAGATTGCTGCAAAAAATAGGTCTCCCTATCGGCACAAAGGTGAAGCTTTTCTTTTGTCATGCCTCTCCGAATGAGCAATTTCCCCATGGGCTCAAAGAGGTTTCCCATTCAATAGTTGATGAATGCAAAAAAACCATGGCTAATGTGAAAAATATGTCAGTAATTGGAAGGAAAAACTAGAGAAGACACATAAGGTAGGCGTCTGAAGCAATATTTTGTGAAAATTGAAATTAAGTGATGCCTAATCATGTCAAATATATATTTTTGTATATATATAAATAAAATATTACATAAGTAAAATATATACATAATATATATAGAAACATATTTAAATGAATAAAATGTATATATAAATATATAAATAATATATATACATAAACAAATAAAATATATGCATAAATAATTAAAATATCTACTTACATAAATATATACTTAAATAATATGTATATATAAATAAAATGTATACACCAACAAAATATACATATACATAAATAAAATACACATATATAAATAAAATATATACATAAATAAATAAAATATACATATACATAAATGAAATATTTATACATAAATAATAAATATGCATAAACATACATAAATAAAATATGTATAAACATACATAAATAAAATATGTATAAACATACACAAATCAAATATATACAAAAATAAAATAAAATAGATATGCATAAATAAATTATATAGTTATGTGGCCTTGCTTTGGAAAACACTAAAATTTGACCATAGAAATGGCTCCAAGTAACTTTTTTAATACATTTGAGAAAAAACTATACAAAGGCGTGCATGCATGATTGAAGAACTTTGAAAAATAATTGCCAAGTAATTTAATTGTGTTGAACAATGTGTGGTCTACTAAAGAAAGATTGTTACAAAAAATAGGTCTCCCTATGGGCACACACTACCTATAAAATTTTCATCACCCAAATTTGAGAAGTTTTGGAATTGATGGAAGCACATCCCGATGAGGTGGAGTCGTTATAAAAAAAAAATAGGAAGCTTTTAAGTCTCCTAAGAACTTTAGTAGGGAATTCTAAATGAGAGGACTTGTTGGAGTTTGCCATGCTCTTCAAGACTTGTTGTTATGTGTTCTCTATCTTTAATTGAGACAAAACATTAGGAAAAATCTAAATCATGACGATCCTTATCAATGTGATCAGAAAGGTTAGATTTATAGCCATTGAGTATAGTGTTGAACACTCATTGCTTTTCATTCAAATAAACAAAATCATATAATGTTTGACAATGCTGCTTATCAATTTCAATGATAATAGCTATGACATAATGAACAGCAAATTATGCAAGCAATGACAGGACATGGAATATGATGTTCAATACATACTAGAAGAGTTTACTATATTGACTTCTACTCACCCAATATTGCTCGTCAATCATAATTATAAAAATTGTTTAGATAATTATAGCTCTAAGGGATAGAGTGAAATCCCTTGGAGATGGTAATAATTTCTAGTCATAGAGGCCTTCTCCACAAGACAATCTTGGAGAAAACAACTAATTATACTTACGTCTCTTGTTTGATCAATGTTATTGTATGGTTATGAATAGGCAGATAGAGTTAATTGCTAATCTATTGCTATGTATTTGACTAAATATCATTGTCATAGTGGGCATGGGAAGTGTTGGAAAAACCTAGGTTCTCCACAATATATTCATGGAGTCAAAGATCAACCTCAAAATCTAGCTTTATGTTGCTAAAAATTTATTGTTAGAAACCTACAGTTTGAGATTGCTGAGAAAAATTTAGAGTAAATTTCCACATATAGTTATGTGGATTTGATTTGGAAAATGATAAAATTTGAACATAGAAATGACTCCAAGGTGATCTTTTTAATATATTTGAGAATAAAATTGTACAAAAGTGTTCATGCATGATTGGAGAACTCCAACAATAATTGTCAGCTAGTTTAATTGTGCTAGACAATGTTTGGTCTACTGAAGAAGGATTGCTTTAAAAAATAGGTCTCTCTGTTGACATTAACTCCACCTACAAAATTTTTGTCAACACCCAAATTTGAGAATTTTTGGTGTGACACCCCTCCGATTTGTTATGTTTTCTTTGACAACTCAGATACTTTGTTAGACCATATTTTATGTTATAGTTATTCAATCACTGACAGTGGAGCTATGGTAGATTATATGGATGTGATGATACATTATATGCATGATGATTATGTTTGACATGTTTTATGTTTGCATAGATGCTTAGTTGAGATGACATTGCTATACATGCTTATTATAGTTTAATGGATATTTTGTCTCGTTAGTTGATGTGATGTTGTATTGGTGAAGAGAACGGTATTGCATCACTCGCATGTGAGTGCCCTATGATTTTTGCGACTCTCTCTTCACGGTGTGTATGATTTGTTATCTGGATACATGTACGACATTTGCTTTGTTTGTAGGTTTGCAAATACATGACAACGGCTTCACCTAGTTTCATAGGTCTAAGCGTGTCCACTACTCAACAGTAATGTTGATTGGGAGATAGTAACAGGTTAACCTAGTCAAACCTCTACTCTAGTACAGTGTGTCGTCAGTCCGTGTATTGGTCATGTTCTTTATCCATGTTGGTCTTGGTATTTTATTTATTGTGCAAGTTTACATTGTAAGGATTAAATTATATGTTGTGATTAAGTATTTAATTAATATGGAGACTTTATTATAAATAAATAAATAAATTTAATTTAAGTTATTATAAAGTAATTTTAATTATTAGATTAAATGTGGATTTAAATAAATAAATGATTTAAATGTGATTTGAATTAAATAAATTGTTTTTAATTTTAAATGCATATATTTGGAAAAGATCTTAGAAATATCTTGGTTGTTAAAGAAAAAATATTTGTTGTGTTAGCTGGAAGTTAGAAGGGTTTGTTTTCTAATTGTCTTAAAATTGATTTCTGGAGAGATTGATTGAAATTGTGGAAAAAGAGGAAGTTGTTTTCACGGGAAAAAAGTGAGGTTTTTGGGAAATGGTAGAATTTTTTTGAGGTTTGAGGAAATTGTAAATCTTGAAGCTCTTTGGTAATTTTACTAGTAATTTTAGGAATCTAGTTTGTTGTATTCTTGGTTGTGGATTATTTTTGTTCTTTGGGAAGTGGCAATTCTTCTAGAGGAAGCTTTGGCAGCTTTGGAAAATTGAAGATTAAAGGGAAGCTCGACATCAATCTCTAAATCGTCTGATCTTCTGGAACAGGTTCTTTATTGCTTTGTGAATTTTAATTTGAAAGATGTAACATCCCACATCGCAAGCCTGATGGGTAAGAGCCAAAAGAGGACAAGATAATTTTTTTTTGATAACATAAAGAATAACTTACACAAAAATTAGTTTCCAATACATTAATACGACCACATACAAGGCCAAGTATGGCCTAATGCAGCCCAAGGGAGAGGATTAATCTACCCTCCAAAGAAAAACCAGACAAGAGCAAATAAGATAGCTCTAGGGAAAATGCTCTGGAACCTTAGCAACACTGCTCCGAAACTTTAACAACAACAACAAAGACCAAAAATAGAAAGCGGTGATGTGTCAGAACTTTTGCAGCAGCAACACAAAGCATTAGCAAATGGTGACGTTGCTTTGGAACTTAGTAGACTAAAACATGAAGGAAATATACAACTAAAACTCTAATTTTTGCATGGAAAATATTGAAGAAAAATCCATAATGATCATCATAATACAAGCAAGTCTGATACCAACATCAGAACTCATAATCCAAATATAAACATCACATTTCTTCTCATTAATCTATATGATTACATTTTCACTCTCAAGCAAGTACAATATACATAAAGGAATATACATAAATAAAAAGGCATAGCCATGAATAAGGAACAACATCTAATAAAGCACGTACAAGAGAGAACACCTCCAATTGATGCTCCAAAACCTGTACACCAGTCCCCAATGGCGGTGGCAACGCCTCCCTACCATGTGGACTCAAAAGAGGCCACCCCACTGTGCTCGGAGGTAGTCACAAGGCCCAAGCAGAAAACAAGGCAAGGGTAAAAAATGGCCAACACTCACATTAGACATAGAGCAAACATGAAATATAGTACTTAAGGCCAATGTCACAACATGAAGATGCTCATACAATAACTAGTCGGGTACTACTCATGACTACTAAGGTACGAGGTGCTAGAGTGCTGACTGGATGGAATGTCATCATGCGTGCTCGAAGGGATGGAACCACATGGAGTCAAGTAAACCTCTCATATGGATGAGTAAAACTCAATCATGCCCAAATCAACGCCCTGTAGACGGATAGGCCATCTTGAGTGCATCTGTAGCCTTTACAAGCGCTCAAGGCCATGCACGAGGACTCATTTATTTATATTATTTTACTTCATCTCGTTTAACCAAATGAGGAATCCAAATAAAAAAGAGACACAAAGAAAATCCACAATTTTATGTCATAGAAACCTTTCAAAATAGCCAAGTTAATATTGTTGTAAGAAGACATGTTTAACAACTGAATTCAATCATGAAATAGAGGCATGAAATCACATAAAATTTCAAAGTGTCCAGATTAAAAATCGGACAAAGACCCAGTTCATATTTTGACGTTTCTAGATGGAATTCACCTTTAATTTTTTGAGTTTAAAACCGAAAATGAGGTGTTGTTATGAAAACGTCATTTTGCCAAGTTGGGCAAGAAAAACATGAAAATATGAAAGTGTCCGGATTAAAAATCGGACAACCCATTTGAGATATGGGTGATTATACATGGAATCTAACTTTATTTTGCATTTATATCAAACCGTTTAAGAGTAGCATAAAAAAAGTCAATTAACAAGAGGGCACAAATTTAGGCAAAAATGAAAGTGCCTAGAACTGAAATCTGCTAAAGACCCAGTTAAGATCTTGGCATTAATACATGAAATCCACGCTTAAAATTCATTTTCATCAAGGGGATAATGAGCAGAAATTAAAAAAAAAAAAATTTAAACAAGTTGGGCAAGAAGAGAAAATAAAGGAGAGTGCCCAGAAAATCAAATTTGACAAAGACCCATTTCGAATTTACAGGAATGCACCAAAATCTGCCATATAGCAAGACTACAAAACTTCCAATTGAATTCAAAACACACATTATTCATCCCCAAGGTATTCACAAAATAGAACATATGAATAAATATGTCATAGGGAATTACAAGCTTACCATTCCCAAACTAAAGCACACTCAATACCACCAAAATTCAAGGAATTCAAGAACTACAGAAAAATACCTCAAGATTACCCCAAAACTGAAATGAGAGAGAGTGTTCTAACTGTGAAGCGTGGTTGGGTTCCAAACTAGGACAACAAGGGGCAAATGGCATGCTGATTTCAAAAGTCAGCTACCCACAAATTTCTTCTCAGAAAAACTTGCACAATTCAGTTGCCCAAATTGTGGGGTTTTCTCCTCTTTCTCCAACACATAAATTTTTCTTCCCAGAAAAGATAACTCCCCCAAAATAAAAATGAATAAATATATATCAAAGACAAGGCTTTCCTTTTATTTATTTATTATTATTATTATTATTCTAAACTTAACTTCTCAACACAATAAAAAAATGAAATAAATCATTCTCTCAAATGATCAATAAAAATCATTTAAAAAATAACATATTTAAATCTCATGAATAAAACCATTCCAAATCTCAAATCAATTAAACACAATGAAGTACCATATATGAAACCATGAAAAGATGCCAATGAAAACACATCATAGCACTGACAACTAAAATCTATAGCCACAAAACAGATTCACAAAAACCATAACAAAATCCTTAATGAGACATATTGGTAAACCACATACAACAGAAAGGTGCGCCAGAACATACAACTGAAAGGTGCTCCGGACGTTATCATTAGGTAACCGAACGATAAGACATCAATAAGGAAACACTGCCCTAACAGGGTATAGTGGCCGAGGATAGGGGACATTTGGCCTATGACTACCTCCAGTAACCACCATCGGGGAAGGTATGCTCAGACCTGTGAAGCCAAGTGGAGTCGATACCTAGTACCTGTAACATACACATCACATACACATATATACATAGCCGAAGCACATACTACATCCTGACTGTAGTTAGCTACCATGTATATCAATTAATTGCATCATCATAGCTAATCATAATAACCTTTCACTAACTCAACAATCTCTAACATCATTATAATAACATTTACCATTTAAAATATCAAATCAAAAATCAAAATACTATCTTACCATCCTGGGTTTAGAGAGGTGTTACATCCTCCCTCCCTAAGATTTGACTTACTCCTGGAAGTCATGTAAACTCAATATGTAGCAATGTCACACATTAGTACTCAAAATATAATAATCAACATTAAATGATTGTACTTCATCCCAAAGATGAGAAACATAATATACATCATTCATCATTGAGCAAAATAGAGAGGTCATCCTTATAACATTCACCTTTCGAAGAATCATCATCAATATATTGACATATACCCTACTCATAAAATCTCAATCATGAAACAAAATAACATGGTTAATCTTACTAACATCACATATGCCACAATCCTCATCATAAGCATTTATTTAAACATCCACATTTGTCCAAGGATAGGTTAAGATACATATTAATTCCACAAAGAAAAGGCTAAAGAAGATACATAAGCACTCAATTCTTTCCAAAATACCATAATTTGCAACAATATTTGTTTTCTACACATTTCCAATCTCACAAATTAGAACATATTTGGCATTATTTTCAACGAAATATAACAATTTACTTTTTCTAAAGCACAATAAGCCAACTTTTGAACTTTTCATATGAAACCATATCCAAGATGAAACATGCATTTATACATACATATATACATACATCACTGGGAATCACATCACAAGGCTACACAAGGGTCCATCTGGACACCGATAAGTAGCATACTAAACCATGATACATAATCCATACCTCACACTCAGTGGTTTGATGGTGTTAGGCCACACACACACAGTGAGACCATCCAAACAAGACCACAATGACCTATCTCTTGTTGAATAAGATGGTTAGCCTCCAAGAGATAGTCATCACACATAGGTGGGTAGTGGGTCCTAGTTGTGTAACAACCTCACATACCCCCATCCTCAAGGTTCTCTGCGTTTACTTCCTCGTATACACTCAATCGAGTTCGGCTCTCTCGTTCTCAATGAGGAATCACATTACAACACAAGACCAACATTTGAAAACAACAATTAGAAAACTAGTTTAGCCACCAAAACAATTAAAAAACTAGTTTAGCCACCAAAGATCATAAATAAATATCAAATAAGGATTCAATTGCAGCAATAAAGTAAGAAATGCGCACAATTTCAACACTAAATCATATGTAACCACAAAAGCTACGTGTAAATAAGATCACAAGGTGTGGCTAAACCATCACAAACAAGATAAATCAAAATTTTCCGGTCCTCACAATCAAAGTGAAAATCATCAATAACCAAAAGAAGATTCACAATTTTCAAAATGGCACAATACATAACTATGTGACTAAACTAGCCACCAAACGAGGAAGGAGGGAACAACGTCTGACTATCACAATAGCCCCTCATGTGTGGTGGAGTGAACACACCAACCACATGGCATGAAGTGTACTCCTCGGCTACACCTCGCATTGCGTCGTCACACGGCATGGACTCGCCAAGTGGCCCACACATTGCTTGGCTATCCGCATGGAATGTGCACCTTGGCCACATCCTGCATCGCATCTCAGTATGGCATGGTCATACACCAGCCAGAGAAGGAACGTACTGATCGTATGTCGCATGGTAGTGTGTCTGTGGCTCCGTGGAAGTAGGCATGCGCAGAACACACCTCGCATAGCGATACCTCATGGAAAGGGCACACGCAAGTACTCGCTGTAGCCAGAGGTATACATGGCTAGGACATACCCATATGCTGACCGACCCAAACACTGTCGAGAGAAAACATGAGTGTCCCTCTACAAGTGTACAAGGCCCCATCATGCTCATCACACAAGTAGGCTATCATAACACCATCTCATAGTGCACCTTCACACGCCTAAGGATGTGGCATCATCACCAACACTATGTCGGAACATCAGTGTGGTGTGGCATCATATCTATGGCATTGTGATAGAACACATGCAGATATAGAATAAATAGTGCATATATGAGTATATAAATATGGGGCTACTCGAGTCTCACCTCTCATGTGGATGAGGTCGACTCACTAATGCTAGCTCAACGTCCCTACGAACGGCCAGGAAATACTAACAAACCAATGTTGTTTTATACAAAACTGTGGGGATTAGGCTAGCACATATGGATCAAGTACCCTGATCCATCATAAGGGGAAGTAGTGAGTACTTTCCTCAGGATTGGTTGAGTTGAGACCGCTCTGCGCCGCAACATGCGTATGTTGCACACTTCGCCCAAGGAACTTTGTGGCTGTTACTACCCCATCACGGACTGAGGGACTAGAGAACCAAAAGAAGAGGTTCTATGAAACTAACTTTTGGTTACTCTGAATACATATATAAATTTCAACCACACATGGGTTGGCCCTCAATCAAGTAACAAACATACAAGCACACATAATGGTATGGTTAATCCCACACCCCAAATACAACATATCCTCCATGGATGGGTACACTGACTCACCATCCCATGGGAACACACAACAATATAGGGTATTCACAACACTCAACATGTGCACTAACATAGGATGTTCACATAATAGGGAGTACCTTTTTCCAATTTCCTCATACCAAAATAAAACCATTATCCACCTCTAATTATGCAAGATCAATACCACTTTCCATGAACATGTACTCTCGACATCCATACAATACATCATAGTGCTACATGGAGTAAATCAACAATGCCATAATAATTCTCACATTCACTTTCACTTTTATTAAGTGGTAAATCACCTTACTACACACATATGATAACCACATTTATTTCCCGCACATAGTGCAATATCATTACAATGTTTACCCAAGACAAGGTATGAAACATTATCATTTCAACTTTCATTTAACCTTTTGCATTTTGAATCCAGGTACAATAATTTAACATCTACATGATTTCTTAAGACTTAACAATAAAGTTGGGGTCTATAGGCCTCACCAACAAGATGCACCTATTATGCAATTATTATTAACATGCAAATGTTTCACTATTCCATTTTTCTCTAAACTTTTACTTAATGCAGAATGATTTTCTACTCATATTCATACATGTTCCATGATTATGAATGCAACTTGGGGACTTAGGTCCTTTACCCAAGATTGAACTAATAAAATAAACCTTCATGAATGCATAAACATTTGCTCATAAGAGACAAGCATACCATGGATTTCAATACACCACACATTCAAAGATAGGCATCTTCGTTAAACCAATGAGAAGAGAGAGAGGGAGAGAAAGATTTACAATTATGACACAAGCATGAATGCAAACATGGTTTCATCATCACACAATCACTTTCACACAAATACATCAATCATGTGAGAGCATGCAATAATCTCTCTGAACTAACCACATGATCATTCATTTTCTATTACCATATTTCATAATCTCAATACAATATAACATGCAAAATCAACTTCCAAACCCCATAGGGTCAATCTAGCAATCATTAAAACAAGAAGGTAAAGCACAAGAAGGCATGCACCAAAACTTGCATGATAACGAAACCAGAAAACTCAAGAAGAGAATACACACAAAAAGAACTTCTTGGCACCCTCAAGGTCAAACAGACCTTCCCACAACATAAACAAAGAAACCAAGCAAGGGTAATTTTAGGCAACACATGTCACCTACAACCCACCAACAAGCCAAGGTCCAACATGCTCACCCACAACATAGGATAAAGGAAAGTAATCAATCTCAACCTTGGGAGACTCTTGACCAAGGGAATCACTCCAATCCTATAGGGTAAGGCATGACCTAGGAGGTATCATTCCTCCACAACACAAGTCTGGGTTGGGAAGCTCAACCCTCTCAAATGTCATACTAAGGCACTCATGCAAGAGGTCATATGACTATCTTGCCACAACAAGCACTTGGAACACACACTACAACAACATGGGCTACAACCACGCTGAGGAACCACTCAAGGGTCATAACAATTTAAACAACGAAAGAGCCACACCTCAAGAAGGAGACCAATCATAACGCACTTCTTGGTAGGCTCAAGGGTCTAACTAACCCTCACAAAATCATTACTTAACAGGGCATGCAAGGGGTGAGAAACAACACTTGTTGCCATCCACCACACACAACACTCAAGGAAGTATCAACCATAAGCAGGGATCCCAGTGCTGCAACATGGGCTCCACCTCTAACTTCGCCTCTGGATCTGCCCTTAGGGGCATCCTAAAGGAAACAAAGAACAAATCAAAATAGATCATCACAAGGATGATCTATACACCATACTAAGGCATGCAAGCAAAACAATAAGACTATGGAAATACTATAACTAGCTCACGCCACACACACAAAACACAACATAACATAGAAGGCTCAAGTACGCCAGAGCTCCCAGTGTGTGAACATGGGCTCTGATACCAGATGTAACATACCGCATCACAACCCCGAAGGGTAAGAGCCAAAAGAGGACAAGATAATTTTTTTTTGATAACATAAAGAATAACTTACACAAAAATTAGTTTCCAATACATTAATACGACCACATACAAGGCCAAGTATGGCCTAATGCAGCCCAAGGGAGAGGATTAATCTACCCTCCAAAGAAAAACCGGACAAGAGAAAATAAGATAGCTCCAGGGAAAATGCTTTGGAACCTTACCAATGCTGCTCTAAAACTTTAACAGCAGTAACAAAGACCAAAAATAGAAAGCGGCGATGCGCCAAAACTTTTGCAGCAGCAACACAAAGCATTAGCAAATGACGATGTTGCTCTGGAACTTAGTAGACTAAAACATGAAGGAAATATACAACCAAAACTCTAACTTTTGCATGGAAAATATTGAAGAAAAATCCATAATGATCATCATAATACAAGCAAGTCTGATACCAACATCGAAACTCGTAATCCAAATATAAACATCACATTTCTTCTCATTAATCTATATGATTACATTTTCACTCTCAAGTGAGTACAATATACATAAATAAAAAGGCATAGCCATGAATAAGGAACAACATCTGATAAAGCATGTACAAGAGAGAACACTTCCAACTGATGCTCCAAAACCTATACACCAGTCCCCAATGGTGGTGGCAATGCCTCCCTACCATGTGGACTCAAAAGAGGCCACCCCACCGTGCTCAGAGGTAGTCACAAGGCCCAAGAAAAAAATAAGGCAAGGGTAACAAATGGCCAACACTCACATCAGAAACATAGCAAACATGAAATACAATACTTAAGGCCAATGTCACAACATGAAGATGCTCATACAATAACTAGTCGGGTACTACTCACGACTACTAAGGTACGAGGTGCTAGAGTGCTAACTGGATGGAATGTCATCATGCGTGCTCGAAGGGATGGCACCACATGGAGTCAAGTAAACCTCTCATATGGATGATTAAAACTCAATCATTCCCAAATCAACGCCTTGCAGACAGATAACTCAACACCCTGTAGATGGATAGGCCATCTCGAGTGCATCCTTAGCCTTTACAAGCGCTCAAGGCCATGCACAAGGACTCATTTCTTTATATTGTTTTACTCCATCTCATTTAACCAAACGAGGAATCCAAACAAACAAGAGACACAAGGAAAATCCACAATTTTCTATCATAGAAACCTTTTAAAATAGCCAAGTTAATATTGTTGTAAGAAAACACGTTTAACAACTGAATTCAATCATGAAAGAGACATGAAATCACATAAAATTTCAAAGTGTCCAGATTAAAAATCGGACAAAGACCCAATTCATATTTCGACATTTTTAGATGGAATTCACCTTTAATTTTTTGAGTTTAAAACCGAAAATGAGGTGTTGTTCTAAAAACGTCATTTTGCCAAGTTGGGCAAGAAAAACATGAAAATATGAGTGTTCGGATTAAAAATCGGACAACAACCCATTTGAGATATGGACGATTCTACATGGAATCTAACTTTATTTTGCATTTATATCAAACGGTTTAAGAGCAGCATAAAAAAAAGTCAATTAACAAGAGGGCACAAATTTGGGCAAAAATGAAAGTGCCCAAAACTAAAATCTGCCAAAGACCCAGTTGAGATCTTGGCATTACTACATGAAATCCACCCTTAAAATTCATTTTTAGCAAGGGGATAATGAGCAGCAATAAAAAAATGTTTTTAAACAAGTTGGGTAAGAAGAGTAAATAAAGGAGAGTGCCCAAAAAGTCAAATTTGACAAAGACCCATTTCAGATTTGCAGGAATGCACCAAAATATGCCATATAGCAAGACTACAAAACTTCCAATTGAATTCAAAACACACATTATTCATCCCCAAGGTATTCACAAAATAGAACAGATGAATAAATCTGTCATAGGGAATTACAAGCTTACCATTCCCAAACTAAATCACACTTAATACCACCAAAATTCAAGGAATTCAAGGACTACAGAAAAATACCTCAAGATTACCCCAAAACTGAAATGAGAGAGAGTGCTCTAACTGTGAAGCGCGGCTAGGTTCCAAATTGGGACAGCAAGGGGTAAATGGCGCGTTGATTTCAACAGTCAGCTACCCACAAATTTCTTCTTAGAAAAACATGCACAATTTAGTTGCCCAAATTGTGGGGTTTTCTCCTCTTTCTCCAACATAGAAATTTTTCTTCCCAAAAAAGATAACTCCCCCAAAATAAAAATGAATAAATATATATCAAAGACAAGGCTTTCCCTTTTTTTTATATTATTATTATTATTTTTTTAAACTCAACTCCTCAACACAATAAAAAAATGAAATAAATCATTCTCTCAAATGATCAATAAAAATCATTTAAAAAATAACATATTTAAATCTCATGAATAAAACCATTCCAAATCTCAAATCAATTAAACACAATGAAGTACCATATATGAAACCACGAAAAGATGCCAATGAAAACACATCATAGCACTGACAACTAAAATCTATAGCCACAAAACAGATTCACAAAAATCATAACAAAATTCTTAATGAGACATATTGGTAAACCACATACAACAGAAAGGTGCGCCATAACATACAACTGAAAGGTGCTCCGGACGTTATCATTAGGTAACCGAACGATAAGACATCAATAAGGAAACACTGCCCTAACAGGGTATAGTGGCCGAGGATAGGGGACATTTGGCCTATGACTACCTCCAGTAACCACCATCGGGGAAGGTATGCTCAGACCTGTGAAGCCAAGTGGAGTCGATACCTAGTACCTGTAACATACACATCACATACACATATATACATAGCCGAAGCACATACTACATCCTGACTGTAGTTAGCTACCATGTATATCAATTAATTGCATCATCATAGCTAATCATAATAACCTTTCACTAACTCAACAATCTCTAACATCATTATAATAACATTTACCATTTAAAATATCAAATCAAAAATCAAAATACTATCTTACCATCCTGGGTTTAGAGAGGTGTTACATCCTCCCTCCCTAAGATTTGACTTACTCCTGGAAGTCATGTAAACTCAATATGTAGCATGTCACACATTAGTACTCAAAATATAATAATCAACATTAAATGATTGTACTTCATCCCAAAGATGAGAAACATAATATACATCATTCATCATTGAGCAAAATAGAGAGGTCATCCTTATAACATTCACCTTTCGAAGAATCATCATCAATATATTGACATATACCCTACTCATAAAATCTCAATCATGAAACAAAATAACATGGTTAATCTTACTAACATCACATATGCCACAATCCTCATCATAAGCATTTATTTAAACATCCACATTTGTCCAAGGATAGGTTAAGATACATATTAATTCCACAAAGAAAAGGCTAAAGAAGATACATAAGCACTCAATTCTTTCCAAAATACCATAATTTGCAACAATATTTGTTTTCTACACATTTCCAATCTCACAAATTAGAACATATTTGGCATTATTTTCAACGAAATATAACAATTTACTTTTTCTAAAGCACAATAAGCCAACTTTTGAACTTTTCATATGAAACCATATCCAAGATGAAACATGCATTTATACATACATATATACATACATCACTGGGAATCACATCACAAGGCTACACAAGGGTCCATCTGGACACCGATAAGTAGCATACTAAACCATGATACATAATCCATACCTCACACTCAGTGGTTTGATGGTGTTAGGCCACACACACACAGTGAGACCATCCAAACAAGACCACAATGACCTATCTCTTGTTGAATAAGATGGTTAGCCTCCAAGAGATAGTCATCACACATAGGTGGGTAGTGGGTCCTAGTTGTGTAACAACCTCACATACCCCCATCCTCAAGGTTCTCTGCGTTTACTTCCTCGTATACACTCAATCGAGTTCGGCTCTCTCGTTCTCAATGAGGAATCACATTACAACACAAGACCAACATTTGAAAACAACAATTAGAAAACTAGTTTAGCCACCAAAACAATTAAAAAACTAGTTTAGCCACCAAAGATCATAAATAAATATCAAATAAGGATTCAATTGCAGCAATAAAGTAAGAAATGCGCACAATTTCAACACTAAATCATATGTAACCACAAAAGCTACGTGTAAATAAGATCACAAGGTGTGGCTAAACCATCACAAACAAGATAAATCAAAATTTTCCGGTCCTCACAATCAAAGTGAAAATCATCAATAACCAAAAGAAGATTCACAATTTTCAAAATGGCACAATACATAACTATGTGACTAAACTAGCCACCAAACGAGGAAGGAGGGAACAACGTCTGACTATCACAATAGCCCCTCATGTGTGGTGGAGTGAACACACCAACCACATGGCATGAAGTGTACTCCTCGGCTACACCTCGCATTGCGTCGTCACACGGCATGGACTCGCCAAGTGGCCCACACATTGCTTGGCTATCCGCATGGAATGTGCACCTTGGCCACATCCTGCATCGCATCTCAGTATGGCATGGTCATACACCAGCCAGAGAAGGAACGTACTGATCGTATGTCGCATGGTAGTGTGTCTGTGGCTCCGTGGAAGTAGGCATGCGCAGAACACACCTCGCATAGCGATACCTCATGGAAAGGGCACACGCAAGTACTCGCTGTAGCCAGAGGTATACATGGCTAGGACATACCCATATGCTGACCGACCCAAACACTGTCGAGAGAAAACATGAGTGTCCCTCTACAAGTGTACAAGGCCCCATCATGCTCATCACACAAGTAGGCTATCATAACACCATCTCATAGTGCACCTTCACACGCCTAAGGATGTGGCATCATCACCAACACTATGTCGGAACATCAGTGTGGTGTGGCATCATATCTATGGCATTGTGATAGAACACATGCAGATATAGAATAAATAGTGCATATATGAGTATATAAATATGGGGCTACTCGAGTCTCACCTCTCATGTGGATGAGGTCGACTCACTAATGCTAGCTCAACGTCCCTACGAACGGCCAGGAAATACTAACAAACCAATGTTGTTTTATACAAAACTGTGGGGATTAGGCTAGCACATATGGATCAAGTACCCTGATCCATCATAAGGGGAAGTAGTGAGTACTTTCCTCAGGATTGGTTGAGTTGAGACCGCTCTGCGCCGCAACATGCGTATGTTGCACACTTCGCCCAAGGAACTTTGTGGCTGTTACTACCCCATCACGGACTGAGGGACTAGAGAACCAAAAGAAGAGGTTCTATGAAACTAACTTTTGGTTACTCTGAATACATATATAAATTTCAACCACACATGGGTTGGCCCTCAATCAAGTAACAAACATACAAGCACACATAATGGTATGGTTAATCCCACACCCCAAATACAACATATCCTCCATGGATGGGTACACTGACTCACCATCCCATGGGAACACACAACAATATAGGGTATTCACAACACTCAACATGTGCACTAACATAGGATGTTCACATAATAGGGAGTACCTTTTTCCAATTTCCTCATACCAAAATAAAACCATTATCCACCTCTAATTATGCAAGATCAATACCACTTTCCATGAACATGTACTCTCGACATCCATACAATACATCATAGTGCTACATGGAGTAAATCAACAATGCCATAATAATTCTCACATTCACTTTCACTTTTATTAAGTGGTAAATCACCTTACTACACACATATGATAACCACATTTATTTCCCGCACATAGTGCAATATCATTACAATGTTTACCCAAGACAAGGTATGAAACATTATCATTTCAACTTTCATTTAACCTTTTGCATTTTGAATCCAGGTACAATAATTTAACATCTACATGATTTCTTAAGACTTAACAATAAAGTTGGGGTCTATAGGCCTCACCAACAAGATGCACCTATTATGCAATTATTATTAACATGCAAATGTTTCACTATTCCATTTTTCTCTAAACTTTTACTTAATGCAGAATGATTTTCTACTCATATTCATACATGTTCCATGATTATGAATGCAACTTGGGGACTTAGGTCCTTTACCCAAGATTGAACTAATAAAATAAACCTTCATGAATGCATAAACATTTGCTCATAAGAGACAAGCATACCATGGATTTCAATACACCACACATTCAAAGATAGGCATCTTCGTTAAACCAATGAGAAGAGAGAGAGGGAGAGAAAGATTTACAATTATGACACAAGCATGAATGCAAACATGGTTTCATCATCACACAATCACTTTCACACAAATACATCAATCATGTGAGAGCATGCAATAATCTCTCTGAACTAACCACATGATCATTCATTTTCTATTACCATATTTCATAATCTCAATACAATATAACATGCAAAATCAACTTCCAAACCCCATAGGGTCAATCTAGCAATCATTAAAACAAGAAGGTAAAGCACAAGAAGGCATGCACCAAAACTTGCATGATAACGAAACCAGAAAACTCAAGAAGAGAATACACACAAAAAGAACTTCTTGGCACCCTCAAGGTCAAACAGACCTTCCCACAACATAAACAAAGAAACCAAGCAAGGGTAATTTTAGGCAACACATGTCACCTACAACCCACCAACAAGCCAAGGTCCAACATGCTCACCCACAACATAGGATAAAGGAAAGTAATCAATCTCAACCTTGGGAGACTCTTGACCAAGGGAATCACTCCAATCCTATAGGGTAAGGCATGACCTAGGAGGTATCATTCCTCCACAACACAAGTCTGGGTTGGGAAGCTCAACCCTCTCAAATGTCATACTAAGGCACTCATGCAAGAGGTCATATGACTATCTTGCCACAACAAGCACTTGGAACACACACTACAACAACATGGGCTACAACCACGCTGAGGAACCACTCAAGGGTCATAACAATTTAAACAACGAAAGAGCCACACCTCAAGAAGGAGACCAATCATAACGCACTTCTTGGTAGGCTCAAGGGTCTAACTAACCCTCACAAAATCATTACTTAACAGGGCATGCAAGGGGTGAGAAACAACACTTGTTGCCATCCACCACACACAACACTCAAGGAAGTATCAACCATAAGCAGGGATCCCAGTGCTGCAACATGGGCTCCACCTCTAACTTCGCCTCTGGATCTGCCCTTAGGGGCATCCTAAAGGAAACAAAGAACAAATCAAAATAGATCATCACAAGGATGATCTATACACCATACTAAGGCATGCAAGCAAAACAATAAGACTATGGAAATACTATAACTAGCTCACGCCACACACACAAAACACAACATAACATAGAAGGCTCAAGTACGCCAGAGCTCCCAGTGTGTGAACATGGGCTCTGATACCAGATGTAACATACCGCATCACAACCCCGAAGGGTAAGAGCCAAAAGAGGACAAGATAATTTTTTTTTGATAACATAAAGAATAACTTACACAAAAATTAGTTTCCAATACATTAATACGACCACATACAAGGCCAAGTATGGCCTAATGCAGCCCAAGGGAGAGGATTAATCTACCCTCCAAAGAAAAACCGGACAAGAGAAAATAAGATAGCTCCAGGGAAAATGCTTTGGAACCTTACCAATGCTGCTCTAAAACTTTAACAGCAGTAACAAAGACCAAAAATAGAAAGCGGCGATGCGCCAAAACTTTTGCAGCAGCAACACAAAGCATTAGCAAATGACGATGTTGCTCTGGAACTTAGTAGACTAAAACATGAAGGAAATATACAACCAAAACTCTAACTTTTGCATGGAAAATATTGAAGAAAAATCCATAATGATCATCATAATACAAGCAAGTCTGATACCAACATCGAAACTCGTAATCCAAATATAAACATCACATTTCTTCTCATTAATCTATATGATTACATTTTCACTCTCAAGTGAGTACAATATACATAAATAAAAAGGCATAGCCATGAATAAGGAACAACATCTGATAAAGCATGTACAAGAGAGAACACTTCCAACTGATGCTCCAAAACCTATACACCAGTCCCCAATGGTGGTGGCAATGCCTCCCTACCATGTGGACTCAAAAGAGGCCACCCCACCGTGCTCAGAGGTAGTCACAAGGCCCAAGAAAAAAATAAGGCAAGGGTAACAAATGGCCAACACTCACATCAGAAACATAGCAAACATGAAATACAATACTTAAGGCCAATGTCACAACATGAAGATGCTCATACAATAACTAGTCGGGTACTACTCACGACTACTAAGGTACGAGGTGCTAGAGTGCTAACTGGATGGAATGTCATCATGCGTGCTCGAAGGGATGGCACCACATGGAGTCAAGTAAACCTCTCATATGGATGATTAAAACTCAATCATTCCCAAATCAACGCCTTGCAGACAGATAACTCAACACCCTGTAGATGGATAGGCCATCTCGAGTGCATCCTTAGCCTTTACAAGCGCTCAAGGCCATGCACAAGGACTCATTTCTTTATATTGTTTTACTCCATCTCATTTAACCAAACGAGGAATCCAAACAAACAAGAGACACAAGGAAAATCCACAATTTTCTATCATAGAAACCTTTTAAAATAGCCAAGTTAATATTGTTGTAAGAAAACACGTTTAACAACTGAATTCAATCATGAAAGAGACATGAAATCACATAAAATTTCAAAGTGTCCAGATTAAAAATCGGACAAAGACCCAATTCATATTTCGACATTTTTAGATGGAATTCACCTTTAATTTTTTGAGTTTAAAACCGAAAATGAGGTGTTGTTCTAAAAACGTCATTTTGCCAAGTTGGGCAAGAAAAACATGAAAATATGAGTGTTCGGATTAAAAATCGGACAACAACCCATTTGAGATATGGACGATTCTACATGGAATCTAACTTTATTTTGCATTTATATCAAACGGTTTAAGAGCAGCATAAAAAAAATTCAATTAACAAGAGGGCACAAATTTGGGCAAAAATGAAAGTGCCCAAAACTAAAATCTGCCAAAGACCCAGTTGAGATCTTGGCATTACTACATGAAATCCACCCTTAAAATTCATTTTTAGCAAGGGGATAATGAGCAGCAATAAAAAAATGTTTTTAAACAAGTTGGGTAAGAAGAGTAAATAAAGGAGAGTGCCCAAAAAGTCAAATTTGACAAAGACCCATTTCAGATTTGCAGGAATGCACCAAAATATGCCATATAGCAAGACTACAAAACTTCCAATTGAATTCAAAACACACATTATTCATCCCCAAGGTATTCACAAAATAGAACAGATGAATAAATCTGTCATAGGGAATTACAAGCTTACCATTCCCAAACTAAATCACACTTAATACCACCAAAATTCAAGGAATTCAAGGACTACAGAAAAATACCTCAAGATTACCCCAAAACTGAAATGAGAGAGAGTGCTCTAACTGTGAAGCGCGGCTAGGTTCCAAATTGGGACAGCAAGGGGTAAATGGCGCGTTGATTTCAACAGTCAGCTACCCACAAATTTCTTCTTAGAAAAACTTGCACAATTTAGTTGCCCAAATTGTGGGGTTTTCTCCTCTTTCTCCAACATAGAAATTTTTCTTCCCAAAAAAGATAACTCCCCCAAAATAAAAATGAATAAATATATATCAAAGACAAGGCTTTCCCTTTTTTTTATATTATTATTATTATTTTTTTAAACTCAACTCCTCAACACAATAAAAAAATGAAATAAATCATTCTCTCAAATGATCAATAAAAATCATTTAAAAAATAACATATTTAAATCTCATGAATAAAACCATTCCAAATCTCAAATCAATTAAACACAATGAAGTACCATATATGAAACCACGAAAAGATGCCAATGAAAACACATCATAGCACTGACAACTAAAATCTATAGCCACAAAACAGATTCACAAAAATCATAACAAAATTCTTAATGAGACATATTGGTAAACCACATACAACAGAAAGGTGCGCCATAACATACAACTGAAAGGTGCTCCGGACGTTATCATTAGGTAACCGAACGATAAGACATCAATAAGGAAACACTGCCCTAACAGGGTATAGTGGCCGAGGATAGGGGACATTTGGCCTATGACTACCTCCAGTAACCACCATCGGGGAAGGTATGCTCAGACCTGTGAAGCCAAGTGGAGTCGATACCTAGTACCTGTAACATACACATCACATACACATATATACATAGCCGAAGCACATACTACATCCTGACTGTAGTTAGCTACCATGTATATCAATTAATTGCATCATCATAGCTAATCATAATAACCTTTCACTAACTCAACAATCTCTAACATCATTATAATAACATTTACCATTTAAAATATCAAATCAAAAATCAAAATACTATCTTACCATCCTGGGTTTAGAGAGGTGTTACATCCTCCCTCCCTAAGATTTGACTTACTCCTGGAAGTCATGTAAACTCAATATGTAGCAATGTCACACATTAGTACTCAAAATATAATAATCAACATTAAATGATTGTACTTCATCCCAAAGATGAGAAACATAATATACATCATTCATCATTGAGCAAAATAGAGAGGTCATCCTTATAACATTCACCTTTCGAAGAATCATCATCAATATATTGACATATACCCTACTCATAAAATCTCAATCATGAAACAAAATAACATGGTTAATCTTACTAACATCACATATGCCACAATCCTCATCATAAGCATTTATTTAAACATCCACATTTGTCCAAGGATAGGTTAAGATACATATTAATTCCACAAAGAAAAGGCTAAAGAAGATACATAAGCACTCAATTCTTTCCAAAATACCATAATTTGCAACAATATTTGTTTTCTACACATTTCCAATCTCACAAATTAGAACATATTTGGCATTATTTTCAACGAAATATAACAATTTACTTTTTCTAAAGCACAATAAGCCAACTTTTGAACTTTTCATATGAAACCATATCCAAGATGAAACATGCATTTATACATACATATATACATACATCACTGGGAATCACATCACAAGGCTACACAAGGGTCCATCTGGACACCGATAAGTAGCATACTAAACCATGATACATAATCCATACCTCACACTCAGTGGTTTGATGGTGTTAGGCCACACACACACAGTGAGACCATCCAAACAAGACCACAATGACCTATCTCTTGTTGAATAAGATGGTTAGCCTCCAAGAGATAGTCATCACACATAGGTGGGTAGTGGGTCCTAGTTGTGTAACAACCTCACATACCCCCATCCTCAAGGTTCTCTGCGTTTACTTCCTCGTATACACTCAATCGAGTTCGGCTCTCTCGTTCTCAATGAGGAATCACATTACAACACAAGACCAACATTTGAAAACAACAATTAGAAAACTAGTTTAGCCACCAAAACAATTAAAAAACTAGTTTAGCCACCAAAGATCATAAATAAATATCAAATAAGGATTCAATTGCAGCAATAAAGTAAGAAATGCGCACAATTTCAACACTAAATCATATGTAACCACAAAAGCTACGTGTAAATAAGATCACAAGGTGTGGCTAAACCATCACAAACAAGATAAATCAAAATTTTCCGGTCCTCACAATCAAAGTGAAAATCATCAATAACCAAAAGAAGATTCACAATTTTCAAAATGGCACAATACATAACTATGTGACTAAACTAGCCACCAAACGAGGAAGGAGGGAACAACGTCTGACTATCACAATAGCCCCTCATGTGTGGTGGAGTGAACACACCAACCACATGGCATGAAGTGTACTCCTCGGCTACACCTCGCATTGCGTCGTCACACGGCATGGACTCGCCAAGTGGCCCACACATTGCTTGGCTATCCGCATGGAATGTGCACCTTGGCCACATCCTGCATCGCATCTCAGTATGGCATGGTCATACACCAGCCAGAGAAGGCACGTACTGATCGTATGTCGCATGGTAGTGTGTCTGTGGCTCCGTGGAAGTAGGCATGCGCAGAACACACCTCGCATAGCGATACCTCATGGAAAGGGCACACGCAAGTACTCATCATAGCCAAAGGTATACATGGCTAGGACATACCCATATGCCAACCGACCCAAACACTATCGAGAGCAATATGAGTGTCCCTCTACAAGTGTATGAGGCCCCATCATGCTTATCACACAAGTAGGCTACCATAACATAATCTCATAGTGCACCTTCATGCGTCTAAGCACATGGCATCATCACCAACACTATGTCGGAATATCAGTGTGGTGTGGCATCATATCTATGGCATCATGGTAGAACACGTGCATATATGGAATAAATAGTGCATATAGGAGTATATAAATATGGGGCTACTAGAGTCTCACCTCTCATGTGGATGAGATCAACTCACTAATGCTAGCTCAATGTC
>VDFB02020953.1:0-27497 GCA_007258455.2 Sequoia sempervirens
AAAAGATTGATCTAGTAGAAGTAAAGAAGGAAATGGAAAATATTTGGAGAAAGAAAGAGGAGACTAAGAGCAAGGATGAATTTGTGCCCTCATCCAATGCAAATGATTCCTTCGAGAATTGAACCTAAGCATTGGCTTAGGGGGAGCAATAACTAATAAAAAAAAAAAACCTCAATCGATATAAGGTGCCATGGCTTGGCACAAAGATATGTCACAGAGATGAATAATTTTAACCTTCTAAAGAAGACACCGAAAGAAAATATGTAAATGCGGAGATTTGTGGAGCGATTTAGAGTTTACTATTACACAAAGAAGGGTTTTACTAGCTTTATTTTTTGGCACATTCAATGTGAATTAGGGAAGATCAAAGGGTTACAAGTATCTACATTTAGTTGATTTTATTCACTTTTATGCATTTGGAGCAAGCAAAGTGAGTCAGAGTGAATTCAAGAGATCAAAGGCGATTTGTGAAGTAGAGCATCAAAACCCTAGTTCTAGTTGAGTAAGAAAAAGGTATTTTTTGTTTCTCAAAGCATTTGAATTCAATAGAGATGGCAACACCTATTGTAGTGAATGTTAGTGAGAAGCCCTAACCAAAATTCAAGAAGTTCCCCATGAAAATATTTGAGAATGACCCGCTCAAAGCCTTTTTTTCAAGTATTCCATATAGGGTTCTTCCTACAAAAGACATTATGGATTATATTCACAAGAAAATGGTAGAATATAACCACACAAGATCCACTGACCTATGGACAAGCAAATTGATCAGAAATGATTTTCAAATTAAGCTAGAGTATGAAACCTTAGTGAAGAAGAAACTAGACATCTAGCAATGGTTTCCATGTTTCATTTATGATTATGACACTAAGTTTGTGAGAATGGCATTGAGTAGATTACATGTTAAATTCATATGGATTGACATGCCTGGTTTGATATCTAAGGAAGTTATAAGGGAGGTTATTGGACTTTGTGCCTCCGGACCTATACCGATATTAAAATTTGTGAAAAACAAGGATGTGATGGAGTTGACTGGTGCCACATTTTATCAAAGAGCTCTCACTATGAACACTATCTAGAACCCTGCAGTAAGATATGCAACTATGGTCATAGGGTATAAGATATACTACATAAATAGAGATAATTTTGTGTTAGCTACAACAATTAATATAGCCTATGATATGGTGGAAAGAGGAAAGGAATATGATTTATGTGAGTTGCTCAGGAAAAAAAATATTTGAGAACTTGAAGCAAACTAGAGAGAAGAAATACCCCTTCAATTTTGGTTCTTTAGTAGTTTGTTTGTTGCTCTACTTTCTCAAGGAGCTTCCAGGAAGAAACAATGTCATATGGGAGAAGAGAAAACTAGTATCCCATCAAATCTTGGAATACCTACACAACATTGGTGGTATGAAAGCTCAGGATGAAGCATTTATACATTCTTTGTAGTATTCCATAAGAGAATGCATGAAAGGGAGAAGATCCCTAAGTTAGTGGTGGACAAATATCAGAATGCCATCACTTTTTTGGTCACAACTGATGAATGTATTATTAAGGATGTAGAACCCAAAACTATCTAGATTTTTCCACTTGGATATGAAACTAATGAGAATGAAGTCAATGGTTATGTTGATATACTATTGAAAATTCCTAAGGACACTACACAAGAAAGATATGGCACATATGAAGAGAAATCCATGGAAGTGCATATAGAGTTGAAGAAGCTAGAGAAAAAGAAGGTGAAAAATATGGTAGAAAAGTTTGCAAAAAGCAAAGGGTTTATAGAAGAATAAGTGATGGAAGCATGAGCAAGAGCAAAGGGAGAGGCAATCACAGTAGGTGGGTTCACCGAACCTAGAAGATCTAGAAGAATAGCTTCCACCACTCCCCCCAATATTCAGATGCCCTCTGTAACACCACCTACCACCTACCGCCAACATAACTAAGAGAATGAAGACTAGTGCTCTAGTGATAAAGGAACTTCAATTAAAGGAGGCCACAAGGCCTAAGAAGAGAAAGAAAACTACTCTGGCAGCCCCCACTACTGCCACCACATCAAAAAGAAGAAAAGAGAAAGTTGTGAGAGAGAAAAGCCTAAGTACATTATTTGAAGAAGAAGAAGAGGATGAAGGACCCTAATTGGAAAGAAGAAGAACTAGCATAAAGAGACAAAGAGTAGACATAATTGATACCTCTGATGAAGAGGATATTGAAAAAGAAAAGCAAGCCTTCGAGATACACATGCATAAGAAGATGAAGGAAAGGAAGGAAAAGAAACCAAAAACAGATTATCTGAAGAAGAAAAAGAAGAAGAAGATAAATCCAGAGAGACCTCACAGTCCAATGAAGTTAGATGCATTGTTTAAAGGAATTTTGCATCATCAAATGTTGAAAGAAACAACTACTTTATATCAAAATGCAAATGAGGTGGAGAGCCGCCATAATTGAAGAAATAATAAAGTATATCATCATCATTGAAGTAGATATGGAGAATATAAATAAGAAGGCTCTAGATGATGTGTGGAACATTTTAATGGAGAGGAGAAGAGAGGCAATATAAAGAAAAATAAGATTATATTAGATGCTATGGAGAAAATTTTATTAGCCTTATTTGTGTTGATAAGGCCACATTGGCCCAAGTCTATAGCAAGGAATTTATAACTAAACAAAGAGTCACAATTCTTATGGGAAGAGAGCAAGATGAGTTTGAGAAAATGTAGAGTCAAACAAAGGAAAATATCACTAACATTTCTCAAAAGTATGGCATTATTCACATTGCTACCACCAGTAAAGAACAAGATCTAGTAATTGAAGCTCAACAGGAGCATGTGGAAAACATTGGAGTTACTGATGCAAAGGAAAACTAGATAATACTCCTCTAGATATAGATGAACCAATGCAAGGAAATGTTGAGGATGAGAAGACTGCAGAAGGATAAATCAGGACCGAAGAGGAAACATCAAAGGATGACACCCCTATTTCTCCAGTGACACATGATACAATAGTAGAAAAGTCTACTCCTCCACTAGTAAACACTGATCAAGGCACTCTAGGGACATTTGTTCCTCTAATAAACACAGAGCAGGGCACTGGTGAAGGTGATAAGCATGATGCAAATAATAAACAAAGGCAAGAGAATGAAGAAAATAAAAGGAAGAGAAGATGATGGTAAGAAGGAAGGAGAAGAAGACAAGAAGGAAGAGAGTGAGCAAGGAGATAAGGACGAGGCCAACGGATATGAAGATAAAAAGGAAGATGAAGACAAAGATGAAGATAAGGCCTCTAGAGAAGAAGAAAAGGTAGAGGAAGAAGAGGACACTGATACCGGAAAGAATGAAGAAGCTAAGAAAACTAAGGAGTTACCCAAGCCTTTCGGTGAATCTTCCTCCAGTAATCCCTTGAAAGGCCTTTTGTCTAAGCAATTAAGATTCCAACTAGTAGTTTCATCTTAGTTGTTGCAATTTCCCATGTAGTAGGACAATGCAGATTTACACAAGATTTATCCTATTCATAAGTTGCAGTTGGGTGATGTTTGTCATGCATCAATAAGGAAGGAGATTATTAAAGCACACCAAAGAAGTGGTGAATTGATGGATGAAGCCATAAAAACCTTGCAGGAGGTAACACCTAGAACTAATGTTGATACATCTTTATCTACAATGGAAAACTTTAAGTTATTGATTGATTCATTCAAGGAATATGCCTCTGGTCTAAAAGGACAAGTTGAGATAGAATTTGAAATGAGGCTTAAAAAAAATAAGCTGTCAGAGACTTTAGATAAGTGTGCATCTACACATAACAGGGTTGAAGAGTACTTGAAGGAAGTGCAAGCATGTGAAGAAGAGGAAAAAACCTTATTTTTATATTGCATGAAGTGGTTGGATGCCACACAAGACATAAAGGATGAAATGGACTCAATTGAGTCCTAGATAGGTAATGCATCAAGTGCCTATGATCTGTAAATGGACAAAAATGATCAAACTTGGTCTGCCATAGTGGACTTACATGACATATTCTTCACCTTGCAAAACTAGAAGGAAGAGATAATCAAGAAGCTTGGGAAGTTAAGGGACTTGGTAAAAACAAAGAACATACTTGGCTCAAGTGCCCTTGTCGGTATTGACAAAATTTTAAAGATAAATCTTACTCCAAATACTTTGGAAGAAAGAGAGGACACGTTGAAGGAGCTTGAGTCTCAACACAAAATGCTTGCAACGGCGAAGAAAAGTTGGGAAGAAGGAATATTTTCTTGGAAAGATATTCTCCATAAGATTTAGGGGTCAACATCTTTGGGTTGACCATTTCTACTTCTATGCATTTTTTAGTTTTTCAAGTTTACAAATTCTTTTGGAAATATACAGATGGTTTAGGAGTTTTTGGTTAACTTTCTAAGGGGGAGCTCGTACTTTCATTTTAGTTATTTCAACTACTTTAATTTGTATATATATTGAGGGGGAGCATACATAGTGTTAATACTAGCACACCCTTCGCCATTGATGTCAAAGGGAGAGAGATATTTGGGGAGAGATACTTAGAGAGCGACTTGGAGAGAAGTTTTTTTTGGCACATGTTTCCATCAATGACAAAGGGGGAGATTGTTGAAAGAATGAATAATGTTGTCATTAATGCCAAAATTACATGATGGATGTCAACATAGTATTAAGGATGATTGTAGAAGAGACATTTTGCAAGAGGGTTTGATCCGCACATAGAAACAGTTAAGTTTTTTTAATAAGATTCTACACCGACATATTAAGTACACAAAGCCTTTCAATATTTTGGTATGCATTCGTTCACCCTTAGAGATTGACTTCTATGATTCTAATATGTTTTTTATGACTATCAGTAGCATATTCATTCAAAATTTCACTTGATTTGGATAAGTGGTTTGAAAGATACAAGTAACAGAAGATCAACATATAAGGTTTACATAGTTTTTTGTGTATTGTCTATGACTTATCTAGTCTGCACTCCTCTGTGGATTTGAGTTAGACCTTGTAGTTTTGGGAGAATGTTAATGAGTGTCAAAGCATTATTTTTTCTAGTTGACGTGACTTTTTGTGGTCCATGTGTCCTATGGTGATGAACAGTTGGAGTATTTTTTTTTTAGGTCCTATGCTTGGTCGACCTAATGTAAGCAAAGGGTTGCGAAGATTAAATATGTGATGTGAATGTAAGAGGGAGATATTATAGGTCCATGTCGACCTATATTACATGTTGTTTTGGGCATGAAGGAATTTTGATTTGAATTAGGTGCAAACAAGGCACATTTTGTATGTTTTAGGGCTACATCTAATTAGGTCGACATAATTGATGTTTGTGATGAAGCTTGATATATATACAAGTTTGTTTAGAGTTTAAGGATATAGGAATTTGAATGTGTACATGATCTGAATACAAGTAGTGATGCAAAAAATAAGCAGAGTTGAGCAAATGAGTTGTGAAAGTTGAGAAAATTTGTGTGAATGCAAATTAGAGTGGAGATTTGTGATCTAAGATGAATGAAGAGTGTTAAGTTAGTGTTTTGAGCTTCAAAGGAATTGAATCCAACAAATGATAGATTCATTTTGTATCAGTTAAAATCTTGGCTATGTAGCCACCAACCTTCTTTCTCTCTTTCTTTTCTCTATGAGTAGTGAGTTCACTTGGACAGTGAGTCCACTTGGAAATGAGCCTTTCTATAATATCTTATAACTGGTTATAATATAATTTTATGAGCTAATCCTCATCATGGTTTTTCCCATTTTGGGTTTTCCACGTAAAAATATTGGTGTTCATGTGTTATGTGATGTTGTGAATGTTTTCATGCTTTCATTCCTTATAATAGTTAAATATGCTTTGGTAATTGGATGGTTAATGATTCAATGGTTTAATAGGATATTGATTCACGCCCCCCTCTCAATATCACAAGTGTTCAACATCTAAACCACCACCAACCGACCACCTCCACCAAACATCATGTGTAGTATCCTCTATAGTTTCTACCTACAAAAATTTATTACCCATCCACCAATCTACAACTACATATGCATCCTCATACCAATCTACCTCTACTACTTCATGAAAACTAAAATTTTCCATCCATAAACCCTTATCTTGCTCTATATCCTCCTCTACTTTCATCAATGAAGGAAAACAATCATCAAAACTAAATTTATAATCAAAATTGACCTTGTTATTATTTGTTGTCCCAACATCTTTTACTTCCTCTTTCATTGCAACAATGAACTTCGACATCCACTCTTCTTCAATCACCAACATTTGGGCCAACAAATCTTCTTTACCTTCACCATTCATTGCAACCTCTTCCCTGCTCACTTCCTTCTTTTCTTCCTTTTCCTCCATGCCTTCCTCATGGCATGTATTTGCTGCAACTTCTTTGGTAGGGGTTTCTCTCACATCTTCCTCTTTCCATCTTAGGTTATTGTCCTCATTCTTCTTGCTTTTCCTCATCGCTTTTGTCTCACTTTCCCAACATTCTTTTCTAATTTCTCTATCCTCACCTTGATCTTTCCAACTTCCACATGGACCATCTATCCCATCTTCTCAAATTTCTCATTCTCTACTTTCTCCTAATACTACTCCAAAAACAAATTTTGCATGGGTCTCCTCATGACCCATCCCATCTTGTTTGTTGCAATATTCCACAATTATCACCTCATGCAATATACCATCACTCTCAATCTACAAAAAAAATTCCTTCATGACTTCAAACTCTCTCACTCTTTAGGATTCTTGTTACCTACAACAACTCTCACGAGCTTCTTCTATACTGCTTTCTCACTCTTCTCTACCCACAAGTCCTGGTGCAGACTGATAGGTCTAGATAATAGTTTGTTTTTTGTTGGTTTTATGCAAACTTTAAGATAATTTTAAACACACCTCCTAAAAATATTCCATATTATATTATCCTTTTTGTATCCATTATGCAGACCTAAGACCTAAAAACATGGTGATGGAATTATGGTTTAATATATTAGCATTAAATGGTTTATATGAATATGTGCAAGGAAGTGTTTATGGAAAGTTATGTTTAATTATGATGGTTATCCTTGTGTATGTATTTTGTGAAACTAACTTGTTTGCAACAAAAAGAGGAACCATGATACATAGTTGTTGCAGGATGAACCCATAGCAAAAAGGGCATTGGATACCGAAACAAGAGAAGTTGCAGAAATAGTTGAACGTGGTGATTATTGGTCAAAGGAATTTAAGGAAGATAGAACACATGTTATCATAAACAATTGATAAACATTGAAGAAGAGGTATTTCTGATATGGAACTTTGACAAATGGATGTATGGTTGAATGTATTATGTTTTGAAAAATTTCTAGTTTGATAGGGTTCTATTTCTTTTTTAGTTATAGGTTGAATAATTCCAAATCTTGAATCCACACTCTAGATATCTGGGAGTGGAATTAAAGATTTTGGTTAAAGTTGTTGCTTTTAATAAATACTTCCTCAATCTGTATATAACTGTTGGTTCAGTTTATAGTTTAGTTAGTTGGTTGTTCACAATTTATACTATTTGTTATTTCCAGTTGAAACATGAATCTATAGAATGGTTAAATCCAGTTTGTGTATGAGTGTTTTGTAATCTTCCATCTTATGCAATAAATGGAGATCAATTCATGAGATGTGTGAAATCTATTAGTTAAAGTGGGAATAGTTACCTAAGTAGGCCACTCAAGGTTTTTTTTTTTAGGCGAAAGTGGCAAGCCACTATATTATATATTATATATATATAAATAGATTATTACAAAATTGGCCACTCAAGGCATTTTTCTTCACTTCATCTTTTAGTTATTTACTTTTGTTGATAGTTAATATTAGTGTACTATTGTTCATGGATTGTATGCAAGATAACTGAGATTTCATTTATTGCTTATTATAAGTGAATGCTTAGGAACATGTATGTAATAATTATTAGTAATACTCCAAAGAACAGTTTAGTTGAGTTAGTAATCTTAATCAGGTTTTCGGTTAACATAGTATCACTTCAACAATAGTTCATTTTTAGCCTTTACTATAGGTACCTGTAGCAACTAAGTTTTAGTTATACTTTTATTGTTTTATAGTTTTGTGAATTTCCAACAACTAGAATAACTTCAGAAGGATAATTTAGGTAGTTTGAATCCATGAAGGCATATACAATGTTGCACCATCATAAGCACACCTTGGTTGATGATTTAATGTAGTCTTAAGCAATGCCAAGTGGACTATTTAGTTAGTTGAGCCTCTAAATTGAGTGACCTTCACCAATTTTACAAAACATTAGCTTCGAATCTACATTTTTGGTGTCATTGATGAGGATGGTGCTATCTTCGTAGACCTATTTTTATAGCTTTCATAGTTAAAATTTTCTATTTTGTATTAGGACTGATAGATTTCATCTTCAAAACAAACACCTGGAGTTATACTAACATTGTGCAGGGTCGTTTCCATACAAAGACAAATCTATCGTATGTGGAGGTAGAGAGATAACCAAGGAAGATTCATCCCTTCAGACACCCAAGATAGAGAAGATAATGGTAGTTTTTTTGAGTATATTGTGGAGATTGTTGAAAGAGTAGAAATTTCCCTTCCATCTTCATCATATTCATCATCATCATCATCTTCCATAGCTACTGATGGGACCTTCCAAACAATTGCAGATGCAACGGTAGATGACCTAGAGCATGGTGCCTTTGATTTCCCCATTACTGACCAAGCCAAAGCTACTGTGTTGAAGAATATTCCACCATCAACATTACCAGTATTTTATGGCTTGGTAACTAAGTAACCAAATAATTTTCTCTTTGATTTTGATGTCTTGTGAAGAAGTTATGATTACACTATTGATGCCCACTAACTCAAGCTCTTCCCAGCTACTCTTAAGGATGTTGCCCTCAGATGGTTTATGGGGATTAGCAAGGATGTTGTTCTAGATTGGGACACCATGAAAACAAAGTTCTTGGAAAAATACAAGGACTATTGTAGAGGACTAGACTGGAGGACAGATGACATTTTCTCGATGTCTCAAAAAGAGGATGAGCCATTAGAAGATTATATAGAAATATTTCAGTTTGCTTTAAAGAAAAACCCACAATATAAACTGTCAGAGGAATCCCTTTAATTGGTGTTTTTAAGGGGGATTAATGAAGAATGTATGGATTCCCTCAACCTTATTGGGGGAGGATACATTTCTATAGGTTCATTTGAAGACATTTGTAAGGTCTATAGAAATTATTCTAGGACTCTTTCTAGGAAGCCAAGAGGGGAGAGGTCATCCATCACAAGTAAGTCCTCTAATGGGGTTTCCAAAGTTGAAATCAATAATTTATTGTCCAACATGAAGCATAATATAATCAGTCATCTATAAACATAGTTGGACACTCTCCACATCAAGAAGAAGCAGAAGCCATGTTCACTGAGTACTGCCCTAACTGTAGGTAGAGGAAAGCCAATTGTAAGTGCAAACGAGTGGCCAATATCCAACAAGAAAAGATTGAGAAACCAAATTTCCAGTCAATTGAAGGAGATGATGGAAAAATATTTTGTATAGCACAAAGGAGGCCATGGAAAAAAATATAAGGTATGCCACCAAACCCCCTTAGTTTTAATCCATCTTTCTCTATGAGCAATCAAAACTTTTCTGCTTGGAACACTCAACCTTCGCAAACAAACCAAAACTAGTGGAACAATTCCCAATGGCCAAATCCTCAACCTAGTTGGAACCAATAGCCAAATTCTTGGCCAGAACAAAACCTTCAAGGTTCTAATTACAATTCACAATGGCCAAACTAGTAGAATCAATGGCAACCTTAGTGGCAGAAAGGCCAGTAATGGTAGCAACCCAATATGACCTATCAACAACCCATGCTCCCTCCTCATCCACAAAAACAAGCACTAATGCAACCATCAAATCCAACATCATAGCCACCCAAGTAGCAAATACATGCCCAACCTACACCTAACCCTAACACTAAGCCTGTTCAACAGGCTTATACTAATGAAGCTATGTCGTACCCTGCTTATGGGGTAAAGGTGAGTGATGCCCACCTCAGATCAGGAAAACAACTTGTTGGGCCTTCATCCCCCAAAATTACAAAAATGGAGGATGAGGAACCTATAGTTGAGGCTTTTGATAAACCACCTTTGGAGCCTAAGCAAAATCAGGTACACCAAACTACCTCAAATCCCAAGCCACCTTTTCTTGAACACCTAGCTCTACAAAAGCATCACACATAGTCTGAGACTAAACTTTTAGGGTATTTAAAATATGTTAACATCAAAATCCCACTCATCCAAGCTATCAAAGACATTCCCATCTACACCAAGACAATAAGAGATCTCTATCTTAAGAAACTAGGCATAAACAATAAGAGATCTTTGTCTTAAGAAACTAGGCAAAAAAAGGAAAGATCCACAAACAGTTCATGTTTTGGGGAATCTTGTAGACATCATGTTGGGGAAAATTACAGTCCCTAAGTATATTGACCCTAGTAGTCTAGTTGTGGACATTAAGATCAATGGGACTCTCATTAAAAACACTTTGATAGACTTGGGGGTAGCCATCAATGTCATGACAAAAGAAACAATGCAGTTGCTTTAGTTGGTCAACCTCAGGCCTACACAAACTGTCTTGCAATTAGCTAATAGGTCCACAGTTAAACCTGAGGGGATTATTGAAGACATGTTTATTGCATTGGATTCATAGGAATACCCTACAAACTTCATAGTATTGCAACCTAAAGTTAACCTTGTAGGTTACCCACTCATACTAGGCAGGCCTTGGTTGGCAATAGTTGATTCATTCATAGGATGTAGATCTGGTAAAATGATAATATCCAATGGGACAATCACAAAGAACTTGGTTCTTTATCCATTTTCCCAACCGTATGCAGACCTGGAGCACTCCATTTGGCCCAATTTGGGCGAGGAGGAGGAAGATAGTTTCTCTCTTCAGACATTTATGACTATTGAGTGCAACCCCTTATTGGATGACCAAGATGAAGATGAGATTATCACTCATATAATCCAAAATGATTGTGGTAGGAGCCTGCAGCAGTAGGATTGTCTCATATACCTACAAGACCCCTTGCAAAGTATTGTACTTACTGATTCTACAGAAGATATATCACAACTATTTCATTCACTACTCCCTCAACAATGTTTACCAATCATACCAAGCCTTGATCTCTCGTCAGTTCAAGAGTTATCAAAGGAGTTGGAAATTATGCCAAGGAGGATGTTAAATATTAATAATGCCCTAACTGAGGAACAACAAAATTCTTTGAAATTAGTGTTGCAGGCACACTCAGTTGCATATGCATGGGATTACAATGATACGAGGGGCATTGATCCTGATCTCTGCATGCACAAGATTTACATTAATGAAGGATAAATACCTATTAGGTAGCCACAAAGATGCATGAACCCATCTCTAAGAGATATAGTAAAAGTTGAATTGCAAAAGCTTTTAGATGCCAATTTTATATACCCTATTTTCAGATAGTGAATGGGTTTCACCATTGGTTATAGTTCCCAAGAAAGGTGGGAAATGGAGAGTTTGTGTTGATTACAGGAATTAAATACTGCCACAAGGAAAAATCACTTTCCACTTCCATTTATTGACCAAGTTCTTGATTCTTTGGCTGAAAATAAATATTTTTCATTTCTTGATGGTTTCAGTGGTTATAACCAAATCAAGATTGCACTAGGAGATCAAGATAAGACCATATTTACCTGCCCCTAGGGAACTTATGCATATTATGTTTTATCTTTTGGCTTGTGCAATGCTCCAACTACCTTTCAAAGAGCAGTACTTAGCATATTTTCTGATTTTGCACACAACTACATGGAGATATACATGGACAATTTCACCACTCATGGTGAAAGTTATGAGGAAGCTCTTAGTAACCTAGAGAAAGTGTTGAAAAGACGAAAGGAACACAATTTATCCCTCAACAATGAGAAGTGATTCATGATGATGACACAAGGCATTGTGTTAGGACACTTTATATCGACTGAAGGTATACAGGTTGATCCAAAGAAGATTGAGATTATATCTACCCTACCTGTACCACATAAACAAAAAGATGTAAGAAGCTTCCTTGGACATGTAGGTTACTATAGGCGATTCATTCAAGATTTTAGTAAAATTGTTGCACCTATGTTTATTTTGTTGACAAAGGATTATAAATTTGATTGCACTGAAGGCTGTCAGAGTTTATTTGAAAAACTAAAGGCACTTTTAACTCATGCACCAGTTATAAGAGGCCCAAATTGGACATTGCCATTTCACATCCACACTGATGCATCTGAATTTGCAATAGGATCAGTCATAGGGTAAAAAGAAGGGAATAAAGAATATGTAATCTATCATATCAACAAAAACCTCCAAGGAGTAGAGTTGAACTACATTGTGACCAAAAAAGAAATGCTTGCAGTTGTCTATGTCATTAACAAGTTCAGAAATTATATAATTGGTTATCAAGTATTCATACATATAGATCATACAACCATTAGGTACTTGATGAATAAACCAGTGGTAGGTGGAAGACTTGTAAGGTGGTTATTGTTGTTGCAAGAATTTGACATAACAATAGTAGACAAGCCTAGAAAGGCTAATGTGGTTGTTGATTTCCTATATAGATTTCCTACCTGATCATCAGAAGGAGCAGTTGATGATTCTTTCCCTGATGAGAATCTATTTGCTCTAAATGTACACACACCATGGTATGTTGATATAACAAACTATTTGGTGTGAGGATAGATTCCAAGTTACTTTTCTCCAAGAGAGAAGAGGCAATTGCTCATAAATGCTTCCCTTATTCATGGATTTCTAGATTTTTGTTTTATACTAGCCTAGATAACATTATGAGAAGGTGTATTAGGGAGGATGAAGTGTTTGACATATTGAAAGCATGCCATGATGAACCTTTTGGTGGAAATTTTGCAGCCAAAAGGACAACTTTCAAGATCTTGACAATAGGATATTATTGGCCAACCTTACATAAGGACTCTATTAAGTATACTAGAAGTTGTGACCACTGCCATAGGATGGGAAGACGCACAAGAAGTGATGAAATTCCTTTACAGCCCTAGCTGGCACTGGCTCCTTTTAACAAATGGGGGCTAGATTTATTGGACCTATCTCTCTGAGTTCAAATAGTAAAGAATACATATTGGTATGCACTAATTACTTAACCAAATGGGTTGAAGTAAAGGCATTGTAGTTTGCGAGAGATGGCAATGTTGCAAAATTATTATATGAGGAGATCTTCACTAGATATGGTGTACCAAAATAAATAGTGACTGATCAAGGACCACAATTCACATCAGATCTAATTGCAAAGTTGGTAGAAGAATATCAGATCAGGCACAAGAAGTCTATCCCATATCATCCTCAAGCTAATGGACAAGTAGAGGTTACTAATAGGGAGATTGAAAATATATTGACAAAAATAGTGTAGCTTCATAGAAGAGATTGGGTATCCAGATTTCCAGAAGTTGTTTGGGCATACAAAACCACATGGAAGACAACAATAGGGTTTACCCCTTATGAGTTGGTTTATGTTAAAACAACAGTATTGCCTATAGAATTTGAATACAAAACTCTAAGGATAGTATAGGCGTGGATTTTACAGAGAAAAAAAAGGAAAGGTTGCACTCTTTGAATGGGTTGGATGAAATCCGCATGGAAGCAGTCCATCATACATAGGTGATGCAACAATAGTGAATGAAGTGGCATGATCAGTTTATCAAGTTAAAATAATTTCATGAAGGAGATTGGGCTCTGCTGTACAATTCAAGGCATAAGGATTTCAAGGACAAATTCCAGTCTAGGTGGTTGGGTCCTTATGAAATTAGTAAGGTTTACCCAAAAGGAGCAGTGCAATTCTATACCATTGATGCAACCCGGTTCTCCCTTCTTGTTAATGGTCACAAACTCAAGTTATATAAGAAACTAATGCAACATGATGACTTCATATTTTCACTCACACAACAATACGACACTCACAGTGAGCCTGAAATAGAATCTGATTCACAAAGTCCTACATCTACATTAAGGGACATACCAAGCACGTCTGGTAACCCAACGATTGAGTTGAAAAACTCATCCCCTGTACCCAAACCTAATTTTCTATGCTTTACAACACATGCACACACAACACAATAATTATGCACACACTGCATGGTTATGATAATACTCGGGCTATATTTTCATGGGACCTACTCACCATATTCATCAGGGACCTAATGTTGTATGGACCTGTAGCTTCACACTACCTACACTCTGAATGAGACCTAACACTGTAGGTGCTTGTAGCAACGTTTGACGGCTAGAAATAATATTTTATTCATTTGGCACCATATTTATTGCAAGGTTATGAGCATCCATTTCCATTATACCCGCATATTCATCCTACATATCGTAGCATAATTATATTATTGCCTACGTACATTTCAAATATTTCAAAAGTCACATCACTAGCTTGCATCTATCTCATTGTATCCACTTGCCATCCATGCTACTTATTACCTTGCATTTAATATCAGTCCCATCAAATCCATAACCGCATATATTCTTTCAGTTTCCATGTGCCACCAATGGTTATTTTCACATGAAGGTTCTTGAGGTATACTATTATGATTATGCAAGCTTTCTTTAAACTTTTTTATACACTTTTATTTCATTTCCATGCATGTGACTTATTAAATTATTAAATTCCATCAACTCACGTTTATACTGCCTCCAAATCATCACCGTGAAGTGAGGTCACTTCACTCATTAAGTTGGGGGGTACGCTTAATCTATCTTTTCACCAATCTTTAAGAATTTTCCACCCTAAATCGAATTAATGAAATCATGACATGCAAAGCCTAGAGTTATGTTTTTATTGATATTTCTACCCATTGCCATTTTTGCAATTCCTAAAAACTTGAAACCCTATAGAATTTGTAAGAACCTTAGCTTGGTTTCTATCAGAGCTAAATTTGACAAGGGATTTGCAGCTATAGACTGGTGTGGTAGTAAGAATACATTTGGAAACTAAGGTTTTGAAGTCATAAGTGAAGTTGAGGGTGGTAGGAAAAGATTGAGTTGAACTCTTGAGTTGATTTGGTGTACTAAGCAGTAAAGAAAACTAAGATGGGAGGAGATGTCATAAGGAGAGAGTCGACAGGTCATCAACATATTTTGGAGGATGCAGTTGTCCTTCCTATATTCACAAGGGTTGGATGGCTTGACTATTTCCTAAAATTGATAGAGTATAGTGATTATTTAACAAGAAGATTTGTAGAAACTCTTCGATATGACAAAGCCATGGTAAAAGGACTTTTTGTGGATGCTTTAGAGACCACTATTACTCAAGTAACCAGATTGCCAAGGATGGGAGTAGAATTTCCAACTCGGTCTAATGCAGTCATAGCTCGGGAGGAATTATGCACAAGAGGAGAGGTATTGGATTCCTCATCACAAGGTACGAAAATAATGTCTCTCCATTGGTTACGGGCAAGGTGTGCTTATATTGTTAGATATATTACATGTGATGGGAGACAACATATGTTGTATATTGTCCATTTTAAGTTATTAAGTCATCTTAGGCATAATAGGATAGTCAATGTACCCAATTTTTTATACCACTTGTTGAAAAGAATGGCTTTAGAGTATCAAAGAAGACAATCTGATACTTCTCTCTCTCACCATTGCTTGGTTACCTTATTGATAAAAAGAAGCCTAAGAATTCAGTACTCACAAGTAAGGTGGGAGGATTTTAGGGCCAAGGAGTGTAATGACATCAACAGTTTGTTAATAATGTCTGGAAAAATAGGAATTCAAGATGAACCACAAATTGAGCCTGAAGAGGAAAACCCTCATAATTTGCCTATGGCCTCACCTACCTGCAGCCAAAGTGAACATATAGATCCTAAAGAGCTAGAGTCTGGACCATCCAAAAATGAGGAGTTGCATTCTTCTTCAAAGCCACAGAAGTCTAAAAGTAGGAGAAGTAGTGTATCCACTACTTCCACACCCTCTAAACTAGAGGAAGAGGATCCAAAAGGAAAGATGGTTGTTCAGAAGCAAAAAAAAGGGTATTAAAAAGGAGAAGAAGAAAGTTGAAGCAAAGATACTTACACCCAGACATTCTAGTAGGATCAGGCAACAAAATGTTGCAAAGGGAGGTACAAGGTAACCTAAGGGAGAAGAGGAGAATAGAGAATAGTTCTAGAAAAATCAGCACCAGTGGGAACAACAACAAGAAAATGTCATAGTTGTGGAGACTGATTTTGAACTAGGAGGGAACGCCCCTGGTGATATGAATGCACCTATGAAAAAGAGAAGGTACATGATAATGACTTTTGATTCTAAATTAGAAGATTTATTTACTACAAAGAAACCAAGAATAGAAGCTCTAGATAGTCCCATATACGAAGAATATGAAAGAGGGAATTAGCAGTTTGAAGGTAGAGAAGAACAAGAACTTCAAGAAGCACTGGATAGAATTAAACACCTAGAGGAGTTGGTGAAAAACTATGAGCAAAAGAACAAAGAAAGGGAAGTCAAAATGAAGGAGATGGAGGAAAAATTATAGTTGTATGGTCATGGTGCTAAGTTGGATTTGCTGGCACAATTGGCCATTACCAACACAGGGGATAAGGAACTAGCTATCCCAAGTGAGAAACCCCCTCCTCTTAAAACTCCTGGTTATCACACAACTTTCTCTCTAGGTTACCAATTGTGGAGTGTAACTAATGAGTTTGAAAGAGAAAAGGAAAAAATAAAGAAGGAAAAGGAGAGATATATGCAAGAATTGGAAAAGAAAGAAATGGAATTGAATAAGTTAGCAGTCCGATTGGAAGAAGTTGCAGATAAGGCTACAAAAATTGTCAAGTGAAGGCCTTTTCCCATGACTTATGCATTGTTTCTACAAGAGAGGTACTTGTGTTTTCAATTTAATAGATTGATTAGTAAATAATTAGCTGCCATGAGCCAACCAGATGAGTTTCTTAAAAAAATTAAGACTTCCACATTTGAGGACCAGGATCAATTGTGTGAATTTTATTTGCATAATTATGTGATTCCTAATGAAATAGAATGGAACCTCTTAATGTTTGTAGGGGATATTCAAGTCAAAGCCCTTGCTTCTTACTACAATAATGGACAAATTAGAGGAGAAATTATCAAAGAATATGATGAAAAAGATAAATCTATTGCACTTCTAGTGAGAAGAGAGGCTAAGGATTCAAAGATAATTATTGATGAGTGGATGAGACTTCTTGGGCATAAAGGAGTTGGCAAGATAATAATGAAACTTAGGAAGGAAGACTATGGGAGGATGAAAATGCTAGCTATAGGAATTGTACAACAGTGTTATAAGTATGTGAAGAACCTATGGAATGAACTAACACCTGAATTGTAGAAGGAGCCACATTTTGTGTACAACTTTACTGCTATGCTCTAGAGGGTGCATAAATACATGGAAATTAGTATTAATAGAGGAGTTCATTGGATAACCCTTACATCTCAACCACTTATTCTCCTTTGTCCAATTCCACATTGGATTGGAGATAAAGGTGATGAATGTGAAAGGGAAGAAGCTATCAAAATGAGGAAAATTTCATCATACAAAGGTTTTTATCTATAGTAGGATCAAGGTGCTAGTATAGTCATGGACCTAAAGCAATTTGATCTACAATATAATCAAGACCCTTAGTATTTTTCTTGGGGACAAGCAAAAAGTTAAGTTGGGGGGAAATGATAGGTATAGATAATAGTTTGTTTTATGTTGGTTTTATGTAGACTTTAAGATACTTTTAAACATAGGTCTCCTAACAATATTCCATATTATATTATCCTTTTTTCTATCCATTATGCAGACCTAAGACTTAAAAACATGGTGATGGAATTATGGTTTAATATATTAGCATTGTTACCTGTTTTCGCTAATAGCTCAATCGGGTAGAGCTTTTGTGATTTTCAAATGTGAATAGGGTACATTTTTATTTTGACTACATTACATTCATGTGAATAAAAAAAACCAGAAGATTACATTAATAGATTGCATTTATGAAGATGCATATAATATAGGAAAGACTGCACAATATTTTCAAGAAAAGTAATCTTTATTGATAATGTAAATGTATAAGGTCTCACACAAGCCGTGAGACTAACTATTTTAGTGCAAATGAAAGAAAACATTATATATTTATAGACATAAAGGAGAATAAATGCACATATAGAGAGGTGACCTATCATTGCCTGAATGACGAGTCCTGATCTTGGTTGAGTTGCCTTGTATCATCTTCAGTCTTCTACTTGTCTTGCATCCAGTTGTTGCTCCCTTGTTGTTCCTAGTTGCTTGCATATGAGAGAGAGTTTTGTTAGAGCACTGAGGGGTCATCATTCAATACATGCATATACATCTATAAATATATGATATGATCTTCATGTGCACTAAAAAAACTAGCATGCCAAAGATGTCCAAGAAAACAACAGGGTTATCAAACACATATATCATATGCACATTTTTTTTCTAACATGTTTGCTTCTTGTGTAGACATAGGTCAATTCTATATTGTTGTTTCATTTGAGCTGGTTACATCATGTGGGGTAAAATGTGGCTCCCACAAGGGTTGAGCCCGACATGTTGTCCTCATATGTTTTGACAGGGATAGGAGTGTAGAGTCTTTCATTGTAATTCCATCAAATAGGTATTTATCATTCATAACAATGAGTTATTAATTCACTGCCACAAATAATAAATATTCACTCAATAGGATGATAATGAAAACGAATGAGATAGTGAGGAATGAATATCAGGCCAAGAATGTAGTCTCAATTGAGTAAGCATCATGATGTAGCTATAAAGACAAAAGAAGCACAATATTTCATGATGGATCGAAGAAAAATAATTAAGAACAATACAAGGATAGTGCTACTAAGTGAATGACTAGATTAGTAACGAACACATGCAATGGTGATCTTCATGGAGATAAACAATGGTGCATTGATTGTTTTATAACAACAAGCTTCCTTGCATGAAAATGATTTTATGTTATATCAATGGATAATGATCTTGAAGACTCAATGAGAAATCAATGAAAAATTCAACAGATAGATCACTTGTTAGCTTTCCAATAATCCAAAGAACCAAGAAAATTAGTGATAAGAGAATCACAACAGTGACAGGCTTCAAGGGTCAACACTAACAAAATGACTATGTTGTTAAAGGTAACAATTAAAGATACAATGAATCACTATTATAAGTTAGTAGTAAACAATATAAAGGATAATGCTATAAAGTAAAGGTACCAGTGATCAAGATTTTTCAAAACAATGATCTAATCAACTAGCTTAAAGGAGTAGTGAGCAATAGCATTACTTTTACGAGATAACTATCAGATTAATAAAACAAGTGATCAAAACATGAAGGAGATAGTGTGTAAGAGATGCTCACATTGGTCACATTCATGGATGCCATATCAATGAAGACAATATCTAATGTCATGATGTTCAAGATTCTTCATGTTAGGTACATAAACTCAAACAAATTTACTCTATTTTTCATCAAAAATGCAATGATAGTTATTGTTTCAGGAGGAAAACAATGAAAAAATGCAAACCCTATATTTTGCTCTGGCAACTTTGTTGTTTTCACAAAGGAGTAATAAAATATAGAGATCAAGAAGACAACAAAACACCATGTGGGATTCATTGTTATTTACTGGCACTGAAAGCTAAAAAAAACATTAATGTTGTAGATTCTTCTACTCCTGATGTTTGTGAGATGATGCCTCTTCATGGAACTACCAAAGATATCTTCATGGAATGCTCTCCAAAGGAAGCTTCGGCTGCAAATAATAGTTGCAGAGATGTTAAAAGGCCAACGACTGTCATGACTGAAGGTGCTTGTTCTGGTGAAGAAGTTACAGCCGAGAGAAATCAAGGGGAGTTGTAATGGCTGAAGAGGAAGATAGTGAGGGCAGTTACAAATAATGCCTAACAACAACATGATAGAAGGAATGGAAAAATACATAGAGTCTTTGACTTGTATCGTATTGTGTAATGGCATTGAGTTAGTTCACAGACTATTTTTTACTTCATAGGGCCACATTTTTCTTATGGAACAGTCGATTGGATCTCATTCATATTATGATCTTTCTTGATCTTATAATTGCAAAGGTTATTATGACATTGTTGGTCGCTACTACATGAGATCAACATGAAATAGATAATGTCGCAACCATGATTGAAGGGAAATTTCTTCTGACTTCTACAAGAATACATATCCATGGCATGGATATACAAAAATTTCATGACATATATAGAAATTTTGTGAAAAATGAGCTCGAAATAACATTATTTCTATAGTGAAAGAAACTCAAGCAATGAAACCCATGGCCAAAAACATAAAATATCAAATCTCTTCATGATAGGAATACATAACAACAAGATTGGATAGAGTGAATCCTTACCATGCAGGTTCAAGCAAGATTTGTATTGTTTCTATAGTAAAATCTTGCATGACAGCTCTAAACAAACCCTCAATGGCGACACTCTCAATGGACAAAGAAAGTTGCAAGTGTAAAATGAAAGTGCATTGCCTAAGTTTGCTCGATTTTTTTTTTAGGGTTTGGAAACCCTAGATAGGTCGGTAACTTAAGGAAAATGTATGTTACCTTTTATTTTAGGCTTTTCCAATATGATTAATACCTCAACCTTGTATGTGTGTTGAGTAGTTAAGGATATCCCTTAATTTATGCCTTTTTGCTTCATTTCTTGAACATGGTCAAAACATGACCTTTTGATTTTGAATAAATTACAAGTGTAAAGCATTTGTTTAAGTGGTGTAATTATAAACCATTTAATCAATTTGCTATTTTTAAATATATTTTGCTATGTAAATTCTTTTGGGAGATATAGTTGGGTTTATTGCTTTTGCAAGCATATAGGGGAGTTGAGGAAGGTTTGCCAACAAAGAGAGAGAATATAGGGAGTCTTTATTTATTTTTTTGGAGGGAATGAGAGATTATAGGCATCATTTTCATGTGCCTTTATGATTGACTTGGTCAAATTTGACTTTATCACCCTTTTGGAGCCTTTTTGAGGAAGATTTAGTTACTACTTTTTATTCTTTTTGGAGGCATTCGACCCAAGGAAGCTTCTAACTCCTGGTTTGGTGGATCTTGGTTGGTGATGGATATAATCACTTGTGTGACTCATTTGTAGTCAGTTTTGACTTGTGCTTTTTCTGTTTTGTGACCCTTTTGGAGTCCTTGGAGAAAAATACAGAGTTTTGTAACTCACTTACAGGCATGTATAAAATTGTTTCACCTTTGGAATCAATGAGTATAAGCATTTTACCTTTTCAATTTCTCTGTTAAATCGTGTGTATTTGTATAATTGATGCAACTGCTTGTGAAATTGAATGATTCCTTGTGGTTATGTCTTAGCCTAGCACCTTTTGCTAAGTAATATGTATTTTTTGTAGGTTGTGGGATGTGTTTAAAATGCATTTATTCTCTAGTTGTGAAGTCTTTTTTCCTTCTAGGAGTGTAGGCATATGAACCTTCTCATGAAATATTTATGTAGGAAATGTATGTGAATGAGTTGTGTATGACAAGTCTTGTGTCATTGACTGAAGTTGTGTGTGTGAGCTGTGTTATATGTCTTCTTAGTTAATTTGGTGTATCAACATAGGGGTAGTTTTTTAGTTTATATTATCTCCTTCTACCCTTTTCCTCTACAAGTTCAGTAGATTAGTTTAGGTGACACCATAGGAAGCCAACCTTCTCCAGAGGTTGATCTCCATTTTCAAATCTTGTACTTTGTGAGATCTTCCATTGTTGTCTCTAGATTGTTGAATTTTCTGATTCAACAGGGTGCAAATCTAGTAGATAATAGTTTTGGCATGCCCGGTGGGACTGTCGAATCAGGCAGTATAGAAGTTACATGCTTATTGCTAGTTTTTAATATGCATACAGTGAGTTTCAGGCCTTTCAAAGGTTAACATCAACATATCATGGCGACTTTGTGTACCAATGCATCATTGAGAACTTCAAAATATTGAGAAATTTTGTGTTTATCTCAGTATTATTTAGCCTTGGGAGGCAATGCAAACAACATCATGGCGACTCCAACCTTATAATAGCTGGTTTCAGTAGTCTAGATACCTACAAATAAATGAGGTTTGTTGTCTAGGATTGCTTTTGCTTCATGTTGTACCTTTGCAATGTCTAGTTATCAACAATATAATGGTTTGTCACCTCCATTTCATGAGAGTCTTACATATTTTCCATCTTACCAGCCATATCACACCAAACAACTTGCTAGTTTTATTTCAAACAACCCTGTGATAGCAAATAATCAACATTCTCATTGTGTTTCCCACCTCCCACTCCTGCTCAATCTTAATATCATCTAGTATATGCCTAGAACCAGTCTCAAGAAGGCTATTTTATTCCAAATCAACAACCTTTTCCTCATAGCCAGCCCCAAAATGCTGACAGTATGGGGATTAGTAATATTGACAGTATATTTCTAGATTTCTATAGGAAGTTGGATGAAATCAATAGAGAAAAAGAGTATCAAATGCATTAGGAGGAGTTGGCCTACCAGGCATACATTCAAGAGCAGGAGATGGAGGTTCAAAGAAGATGACATGAAGAACACCTTGCAAGAGAAATTGTTGTAAGGGAAGAAAGGATGAAGATAATGCTTGCCCAAGTTCAGAAGGTGGAGAAACAACAACCCATCACCTTTGCAAATCCATTTTATGAAGAGCAAGTTAAGCATGTTGAAGAGCATAGGATGGAGTGACAAAGGAGACAACATGCGAAATGTCTTACAAAGCAGATAATTGTAGAGAAGGAGCAAGTGAGGCTTTCACTTGCTCAAACCCAGAGGTTAGAAGCTCAAGCAACTCTTTCCATTCCTAGTTTTAAACAAGCTCATACTTGAATGGACCTGCCTATAAAGGAAAGTTTTGAGTACAAAATTCCAAGTTTCAATCCTACTGAACTTTTTCACATTCCAAATGAGTATCCAAGAATTGAAATTCCAAGTTTCAAAAGTTTTCACCCTAAGGAAGAGATATCATGTATGTCCAATGAACCTCTTGTTGCTCATGAACAATCTTTAGTGGAATCTTTGGATGTAGAACAAAAGGCCTCTATTTAGGATGCACCTGCATATGAGGTCAAACTTGAGAAACTAGACCTTCAAATTGAAAAACAAGAATCAATAAATGATGTTGAGGAGCCTAGTCATTTAAGACAACAAATTTTAGAACCTAAGAAAGATGAAGATCTCCAAATCATTGCTTTTATAGCTGGTGAGATTTCATGTACAGAGGTGGATAGTCAGGGAGATCAAATTTTGATCACAAAACTTATAAGTGCAGAACAACATATAGATGCAAAAGAACATGATCTTTTCTTTCCTCAAGAGTGTTGTCCTAAAAAAATTAATAATCCTCTTATCATTAATAGTACTGAGCAAAATGATGAGGATTTATTTTGGGATGACTTGGAGGTTTTCGTTTCAAGATTGGATAATAAATAGTCTTCAAGTGAAGAGCACCAGGTAAATATCAGTACGTCAAGTGAAATAGAGCCTGAACCTCAAACCCTTACTAATTTACTTGATGAGCTACTTGGTTTTGTAGAAGAAACAACCATGTTTTATCTTGCATCTCAGGAATCAGATGATTCCAATTAGCGAGATGAGATTAAAGAGATAGCTAATAAGTATGAACCATGTTGTCCTAATTAGTAGGTGGAGACAAATGAACATGAGGAAGCCTCTTTTCACCCAATTTTGGTTGTTGAACCAATACCCTTTGAAGCAGAAGATCAAAAATAAGATGCAAAACAACATGATTTGGAATTACAAGAAACCAACATGGAGAGTTCTGGATTCACACTTTCTAGAGGATGCCCAATTAGGCATCTAGCCAAAATGGAGGCCAATAAGAACATTGATATCTTGCTTGCACCTAAGCGTGAAGGTACAACTAAGGAAGATAAGACTCAAGCTACCTTTTTACCTCAGAACATGAATGTTTACATTCCATTTGAAAAGGTTAGTGAGCTTGTGTATGTTCTTCAAGAGATATTGCAACTATTTTCTAAATTTTTATTCATGTTCCATTTCTTTCTAGCCATCCTCAAGCAAGGAAAACATTGTAAATTCTATAGAAAAGGCAGCTACTTCACCCAACCAGTGAATGGTTTCATTTGAGTTAGTGTATTTTGGGTTAGTGTAGAGTAGGGTTAGGTTTTCAATTCCCTAAGTGTTGTTATGCACAGTTAGGTAGTTTTCCTTCTGAAGTTTTGGTGTTTGAATAAGTTTCCAAGGTGTCATGTACTGGTCTAGTGAGTACAATAATGTATTGGACTGTTTTCAACTTGAGTAAGCTTTTAGGTGACTTAGTGCCCAATGGATAAGCCTACACAACTGGTCTAATGTTTAGCAAGCAAACATATAACAAATGTTGCAAAAAATGTTACCTATTTTTGCTAATAGCTCAATTAGGTAGAGATTTTATGATTTTTAAATGTGAATAGGGTACATTTTTTATTTCTGCTACATTACATTCATGTGCATAAACAAAACCAGAAGATTACATTACTAAATTGCATTTATGTAGATGCATATAATATAGGAAAGACTGCACAATCTTTTTGAGAAAAGTAATCTTTATTGATAATGTAAGTGTATAAGGTCTCACACAAGCCATGAGACTAACTCTTTTAGTTCAAATGAAAGAAAACATTATACATTTATAGACATAAAGAAGAATAAATGCACATATAGAGAAAGGTGGCCCGTCATTTCCTGAATGACGAGTCTTGGTCCTGGTCGAGTTGTCTTGTATCATCTTCAGTCTTCCGCTTGTCTTCCATCTAGCTGTTGCTCCCTTGTTGTTCCTAGTTGCTTGCATCTAAGAGAGAGTGTTGTTAGAGAAATGAGGGGTCATCATTCAATACATGCACATATATCTATAAACATATGATATGATCTTCATGTGCACTCAAATAGCTAGCATGCCAAAGATGTCCAAGAAAACAACATGGTTATCAAATATATCTATCATATGTACAATTTTTTTTCTAACATGTTTGCTTCTTGCGTAGATATAGGTCAAGTCTTTATTGCTGTTTCATTTCATCTAGTTACAACATGTGGGGTAAAATGTGGCTCCCACAAGGGTTGAGCTTGGCATGTTGTCCTCATATGTTTTGATAGGGATACGAGTGTAGAGTCTTTCATTTTAATTCCATCAAATAGGTATTTATCATTCATAACAATGAGTTATTAATTTTCTATCATAAATAATAAATATATGCTCAATAGGATTATAATGAAAAAGAATGAGATAGTGAGGGATGAATATCAGGCCAAGAATGCAACCTCATTTGAGTAAGCATCATGATGCAGCTATAAATACAAAAGAAGCACAATGTTTCATGATGGATCGAAGAAAAATCATTAAGAACAATACAAGGATAGTGCTACTAAGTGAATGATCAGATTAGTAGCCAATACATGCAACATTGATCTTCATGGAGATAAATAATGGTGCATTGATTATTTTATAACAACAAGCTTCCTTGCATGACAGTGATTTTATGTTATATCAATGGACAATGATCTTGAAGACTCAATGAAAAATTAATGAAAAATCAATGAAAAATTCAACAGATAGTCACTTGATAGCTTTCCAATAATCCAAAGAACCAAGAAAATAAGTGATAAGAGAATCACAATAGTGATAGGCTTCAAGGGTCAATATTGACAAAATGACTATGTTGTTAAAGGTAACGATTAAAGATACAATGAATCACTATTATAAGTTATTAGTAAACAATATAAAGGATAATGCTATAAAGTAAAGGTACTAGTGATCAAGATTTTTCAAAACAATGATCTAATCAGCAAGCTCAAAGGAGCAGTGAGCAATAGCATTACTTTTATGAGATAGCTATCAAACTAATAAAGCAAGTGATCAAAACATGAAGGAGATAGTGTGTAAGAGATGCTCACATTGGTCGCATTCATGGATGCCATATCAATGAAGACAATATCTAATGCTATGATGGTCAAGATTCTTCATGTTAGGTACATAAACTCAAACAACTTTACTCTGTCTTTTCATCAAAAAGATAATGATAGTTACTGTTTCAGTAGGAAAACAGTGAAAAAGTTCAAACCCTAGATTTTGCTATGGAAACTTTATTGTTTTCACAAAGGAGTAATGAAATATAGAGATCAAGAAGACAACAAAACACCATGTGGGATCCATTGTTATTTATTGGCACTGAAAGCTACAAAAAAATCAATGTTGCAGGTTCTTCTACTCTTGATGTTTGTGAGATGATGCCTCTTCATGGAACTACCAAATATATCTTCATGGAATGCTCTCCAAAGGAAGCTTCAACTACAAATAATAGTTGCAGAGATGTTAAAAGGCCAATGACTGTCATGACTGAAGGTGCTTGTTTTGGTGAATAAGTTACAACTGAGAGCAATCAAGGGGAGCTCTAATGGTTGAAGAGGAAGATATTGAGGGCAGTCACAAATAATGCCTAACAACTACATGATAGAAGGAATGGAAAAAATACATAGAGTATTTGAATTATACCGTATTGTGCAATGGCATTGAGTCATTTTGCAAACCATTTTTTACTTCATAGGGACACATTTTTCTTATGGAACAGTCGATTGGATCTCATTCATATTATGATCTTGCTTTGATCTTATCATAGCAAAGGTTATTATGAAATTGTTGGCTGCTACTACATGAGATCAATAGGAAATAGATAAAGCTGCGGCCATGATTGAAGGGAAATTTCTCCTGTCTTCTGTAGGAATACATATCCATGGCATGGATATACAATTTTTTTGTGAAAAATGAGCTCGAAATAGCATTATTTCTATAGTGAAAGAAACTCAAGCAATGAAACTTGTGGCCAAAAACATAAAATATCAAATCTCTTCATGATATGGAATACATAATAGCAAGATTGGATAGAGTGAAGCCTTATCACATAGGTCCAAGCAAGATTTATATTGTTTATGTAGTTAAATCCTCCATGAAAGCTCTTGACAAACCCTCAATGGCGGCACTCTCAATGGACAAAGAAATTTGCAAGTGTAAAATGAAAGTGCATTGCCTAAGTTTGCTGAGGTTTTTTTTAGGGTTTGGAAACCCTAGATAGGTCGATAAATTAAGGCAAAGGTATTTTACCTTTTATTTTAGGATTTTTCAATATGATTAATACCTCAAATTTGTATGTGTGTTGAGTAGTTAAGGGCATCCTTTAATTTATGCCTTTTTGCTTCATTTCCTGAACATGGTTGAAACATGACCTTTTGTTTTTGAATAAATTACAAGTGTAAAGTATTTGTTTAAGTGGTGTAATTATAAAACATTTAATCAATTTTCTATTTTTAAATATATTTTTCTATGTAAATGCTTTTGGGAGATATAGTTGGGTTTATTGCTTTT